>LBNU01010817.1:8483-27513 GCA_014162995.1 Artemisia annua | reverse complement strand
CATTCACTTAACTTTAACTGATAGTCCTGTTGTTGATATTTTTCAGCCCAAGCTACTTCATTATTTTCATGTGTAATTATTTTAGCTTCTAAGGACTCTAAGGTCAATTAATAACCTAAGACTTCAGACCTAGCTTTATTATGTTTATCTCTTTCAGACACATAATCACTAAGTACCTTTTGATACACATTATTGCACTTAGAGCATACCTCAGTAGCAGTAGATGAAGTAGGTGCAGTTGCAACCAAAGCCAACAGGACAGGTGCATCTTCATTCTCCATGCTCCAGTCAAAGCCTCCAAGATCTTCAGTGGAATCCAAAGCAGTACATCCTGGTTCCTCATCAAAAGATGTGCTCCAATCATATTCTTTCATTGCAACCATAGAGAGAGTAACTGGTTCATCATCAAATTCAGCACTCCAGTCAACCTCTGATAAGTTTTCTTGAGCCACAAATGCTTTTGGTTTTGTTTCAAGAAGCTCTTTGAGTTCAACCTTGGGTTTCTCTATCATTCTGTTTGCTTGATACTTGGCAAACTTACATTCCCTTGCAAAGTGACCAGTCTTTTGACAGTTAAAGCATTCAATCTTAGACTTGTCAAATGCAATACCCTGTTTGGCCTTGAAATCAATCCCTCTTCCTGTTTTCTTCATGAACTTCTTGATCCTAGCAGTGATCATAGCAACTTTCCATCTGATGTCAATTTCTTCTAGATCATCTTCTTCAATCTGCAGTAGGTCTTCTTCATAGGTAATAGGTAAAGTGGCTTGTTGAGCAAAGAATGAGCATACAACATCATCACAATTGATGTTGTTTGAGGGTTGTGAAGTGGTAGTAGACACAGTTGAGTAAACATCAGCAACAATACTTTGAACTGGATAAGCAGTACTTTTAGTGGAAGGACTGCTTGTCTTGGCAGGAGACACAAAAGCAATATTGTTGGTTGATGAACCTGATTTACCATTCATCTCATGCTCATACACCTTCAAATTGTTGTATAGATCATCAAAGTCCATAGTAGCAATCACATGCCAGATAGATGGCAAACTCCTTAGGAACTTCAAGTTTGCATCTTCAGTAGAGACTTCTACATCATGTATCTCTAGCATACTGAGAAGATTTTGAAATCTCTCAAAGGCAGCATCAAGTCCTTCTCTTTCTCCAACAGCAAAGGTTTCAAACTGCTGCTTTAACAAACTTCTGTGCATCTTCTTGGAAGCATCATTACCTCCAAATCTTGTTTTGATAGCAGCCCACAGTTGTTTAGCATCCTTAGCATTATGAAACTTGAACAGGTGGCCATCAGGGATAGCAGACAGCAGTATGTTGAGAGCTTTGTCTTGATTCCTTTTCACAGTACCAGAGAGTTGTTGCTGAGGTGGTTTAGGCTGTCCAGGAACGACTTCAGGTTCTTCTATAACTTGATTGCCATTGACAATGATATCCCAAAGTGCAAAGTCAGTAATAACAATGTACTGCCTCATCTTCATGCTCCAGAGATCATACTCTCCCTTCTTGACTATGGGAATTTTAATAGTGGTGATGGATGGCATAGGTGTAGGTTCAGGTTGAGACATCTTGTAGGGTGTATTTAGAAAATCGACTTGAGTTAGGGTTTAGGGTTTCTTCTTAATCAGAGTTTCCACACATGCTCTGATACCACTTGTTGGATCGTTGTACTCTGACCAAACTACTTTATTATAGCTTGTCTAAGGTTTAGCAGTCTTGGATAAATCCTAAACTACTAATGATGAAACACTGAATTACTCTATTAAGTATGCAGAATTACTTAACAAAGCTAAGAAGAATTATCACAACTTCAACACTTTATATTAACCAAACTTTGAACCTGCTAATTGTACAGATTCACAAACAACCCTAATATAGCTAATATCGAACTTTAGCTTTTCTCTAAAAGTATTCGTATCACTAATAATGACCTAGGGATCCTTTTATAGGCACAAGGAAAATCCTAGTCGGTTTACAATACTTGAACGACAAGTATACAAACTCTAACTTTAGAATATTCTAGATTATACATAATATTCCTAATCTAATCTTCAGTCTTTATCTTCAAGCAGTACTTTGACTTTATCAATGAGCAGTACTTTGATCACAAGCAGTACTTTGACTTTAATCACTTTAGCAGCACTTTGATGTTCAGCAGTACTTTGATCTTTTATACCCCAACAGCAACTTTCTCAAACATCGCATCATCAAGACATTGATAGATGAGTGTAAGAGCACTTTGATCCTTCTTTCTTGCCTTTTGCAACTCCACCCTTTGGGCGGCATTCAACGAACTTTCATCATCAACTTTCTCAATACCTTTTTCCACTATCTCCCACACATCGTGTGAACCGAGTAACGCCTTCATTCGAATGCACCAACTACCATTGTTCTCTTTGGTAAGACGAGGAAATTGGAACAAGTTCATTGCACCTGACATCTCGATATTCTAGCTCTGATACCACTTTGTTGGAAACACGAGGGCCTTTTAGGCTTATACTTGATGAAGAGAGGAACACTTTTGGAACTTTCACAATGAAACTTTTATTGCTTAAGCTTTGCTTAGGTCCAAATGCATTACACTAACACCTATATATACTAGTCCATGGAACATTCTAGATCGAGATATTTTCCATGACTCTCTAGATTTTTCTACTAGATATCCTACTACAACTAGCTAGAAACTTGTAGTACATATCATCTACTACAACCTTNTTAAGCTTTGCTTAGGTCCAAATGCATTACACTAACACCTATATATACTAGTCCATGGAACATTCTAGATCGAGATATTTTCCATGACTCTCTAGATTTTTCTACTAGATATCCTACTACAACTAGCTAGAAACTTGTAGTACATATCATCTACTACAACCTTCTAAACACTTCTATAGATACCATTCTACGACTTTCTAGAAGCTTCCATACCATTCTACAACTTTCTAGAAGCTTCCATACCATTCTACGACTTTCTAGAAGTGTCTTCCATATGGGCTCGGGCTAAATTAAGTTTACAATCCAACAGTTTGCGTCATGGTTCTCGGCTTATTGTTTCTCTTCATGTCTCATTTTTAAGATTCTATGGATGAATATTTAGAGCTGGAAGAGGTCTTCTCTTTTGTCTAATCGTTCTCCTGATATTGTTACAGGAAATTTCGAGTTTCCTGAAAAATATGAGGGTTCCCGGCCTATAGAAGTATTCCATCTTTCTTTTGTGCTTTTAAAAGTAAAGAACCAGCCATTCACCTTTAAATTTGTTACCTAATAATACAATGCTTTGTAAAATCAGTTTCCACCTATCCCTTTTTTTTCCATATAAAATACTCCTTTTCTTTTTTTTTTATTATTTTTTATTTTTTTTCATTTTCTTTGGTAAATTTGAAAACTTGTTTTAGTTTTCTAGATTTCATATGTTTTATATATTTTTTACTATAATGGTATTCAACAGGTGCGATTCAAATATATGATGATTCATTGAAACACAACGTTTACACCGCAAAATAGTAAAAACGTTCGGTGCATTTACAAGCAAATAATTGCTAAGAGTGTTTGAATGATGGTTACCCCGGCACAACTCGAGAGGCATACAATCCTCATTCTTAGACATTTGCGAGGACCATCTATGAAAGTATTATTTGGAAAGGATTTACTATGGGCTTAAATCAATTTTTTGTAAGTTAGTAATTGAAATAAGCATATTTAAATATGAAAAGAACAGACTATTTAATATAGCTTAAGCATTACCTAATTGACATTGTTTAGCAAAACTCAATTAATAATAGGAGTCATAGTTTATATAAGGATAGAAATGTAATTCTGTAAGAGTTTAGGAGTAAAAGTGACGTTTTTAAAAATCAAGACCAAAACATGAATTGAGTGGGGGTTGGTTGATCATTTGATCCCATGTGTAATTTTTAATTGTCGTACCATTGGACTAATGGTCAAGGGCTGCAAGATATACAAACGGTTGATCCATGATTGTATATTTGTATATATATGTCGATAATGATAATGAGGAGATCTTTTACCCAAATAATGGGTACCGTTATATTGCAGTTTGAGTACATGTAATATCTACGTCCAAGTTAGTAAAACATGATATGCATACAGTTTTGATTCACCCTAACCCTACATATTTAACAAGTAACCCACGCCTAATGGCAACAAGTCAATTTGAAAAGCTTACGATGCGACTTGCTTGGATTTTATTTGGAATAACCGTACAATATCTAACAAAACATGATATGCATACAGTTTGATTCACCCTAACCCTACAATATTTAACAAGTAACCCACGCCTAATGGCAACCAGTCAATTTGAAAAGCTTACGATGCGACTTTCTTGGATTTTATTTGGAATAACTGCACAATATCTAACAAGTAATACAACCTACATGACAACAAGTGGATCTCTGAAGCATACCATGCGGCTTGCTTGGTTTTTATACGGAGTTAAAGGAATTGGCATAACCTTATTGTTCATGCGACAGTAACAAGAATGTCTTCCCCCGCTTCAGGGTTGGCCCTCTTTTGAATTGAAAACGTAACGTTCATCAAAGAGAAACTTTGATTGAGAAAAAAATGTACGTTATCAATAATTTTGGGTGCTTTGGAGCACAAATTTTCTTCATTTCTAGCCTCCGTAATGTAACTCGTTTTCTTTTCTCAGTTGTATATTTCAGTAATTTAAGCGTCATCATTTAAATTTTCATGTAATTGTGATTTACTTAAGATTAAGGCTTAATCAGCTTTAGCTTACAGGCAAGTTAGAATGTTCGGAGTGCACAAACTTGATGCCGTCACAAACAAAGTGCGGGGGTGAAGGGGGTCGCGCCCCCTTGCAAGGTCAAGGGGCAACGCCCCTTGCGAGGTTTGGGGCAGCGCTCCAAAACCTAAACGATTTTTGAGATTCGGGTATTACTTGTTTTTTCCTCCAAACCGTTTTTCTCACCAAGAGACGCACCTTTTTATCAACATGTAATACTCTTTCTACCGACCGCTTTTAACCCAAAATAACTAACTTTCGGTTTGGTTATATACATAAGAATTGATCTCTTGCAGAACATAACAAACACAACAACTTTCTGTGTATTACTTTGATTTCTCGTACCTTGAAAACAAAGTGTAATTCTCTGAATTATTCAATTGAGGATTTAGTGATACCCGAGGCATTTATATGGTTGAAATACTTCAATCCAAAAATTATCTCAACACAATTCAAAAAATATATTAAAATTATTATCACTCACAGACACCCAAAATCTAACATATATCACTCTTCTGAAATTTTGATAATAAAATCTTTGCATTATTCTAAACAAAATGTCATTTGCCCCTATAAGGGATTGTGGTGAAGTTTTGGTGCTTAGTCTTTGCAAGTTATGAATACTTCGGTAATTAGAGAAAATATATTAAAATACTTCAAAAATATACTCCCTCCGTCCCACATTAAGTGTCCACTATGACTTTTCAAAGTCTTTTTTCTTCAACTTTGACTTTAAATATATTTGTCAGTGTTATATAATACTTGATGCAAGATATATGAATGGATTAAGCTTTTAAATGTATTTTCATATGTATAATTCTCATTAAGTATTATATAATACAAATAAATATATTTAAGGTCAAAGTTAAAGAAAAAAGACTTAAAAAATCATATTGGACACTTAATGTGGGACGGAGGTAGTATTAAAATTATTATCACTCACAGACACCCAAATTTTAACATATATCACTCTTCTGAAATTGATAATAAAATCTTTGCATTATTCTAAACAAAATGTCATTTGCCCCTATAAGGGATTGTGGTGAAGTTTTAGTGCTTAGTCTTTGCACGTTATGACTACTTCGCTAATTAGAAAATGAATATTCATCTCTAAAATATGGGCGATTGTTGTGATTAAAATCTGTCATAGTCTAAATAAAACGACAATGGCGACGATCGCCGCGTTGCGGGCGTGTCTGTTTTTTGGCCGAGGTGATTTGGCATAAATAAAGTAGAAATTTGTGTTCATTGATAGTCTCTCATGTAACAGATTGTAAAGCTAAAGTTGAAAGAACAATATGACAATATTTATTTCAAATTTGTTGAAGAATGGTGCTTTGTCAATTTTCCGGTAACACATTGATTTTACAACAGCTTGAGAGGAAAAAGTAATGTGGAAACCCCAACGGAGTAGGTAACAACAGTTTCACAGCTGAAGTAATCAGAAGGTGATGGAAAATATCGGCGTCCACTTACCTTGCAGCGGTTGTTTGTCACGTCTTAGTTGTTGCAGACACCTACAGCTGGTGGCCATTTTAGCATGGTCCTTAACATTCTGTCCGAAAGCATAGCTTCTCATTTGCCCGACACGGCGCCTGGCTGGCCCAACAGGCTGAGTAGGTACATCAATCGGTTCTTGTTGAATTATCCCTGAGAGAAAATCCAATGTGACCGGGCCACATCCTGCAGCTATATACATTTTTATAAAAAAGAGGAGTAAGTTCTGAAATAAGTATGGCCGTCCCAAGCTGTTAGAAAAAATAGTGTAAGAGTCACGTTGGTCTAACCGACGTATGGTGGTGCAACATTGTGGAATTTCTTGGACGGGATTTTTTGCAGCAATCATATTGTCCTGGCAAGCATCCTGAGCGCCAACTACAGTCCACAGAACGCACACATAAAAATCCACATTCAATAAAAGGTCTCGTTCAATAAAAGGTTCCATAAAATACTCATTTTGTGTAAACAGTAACAGCCATAATGTAAGCAATTTTTTTCCTCGTACGCGTTCTGAAATGGTTCACTTATACCTGCGTAAATTCTATATTGACATAAATAACTGACTCTACAATATATAAAAGTAGTGAAACTAATAACCTCGAGGCAGAAACGTTTCCATCTATAATTATTGCGTGATCTGCTACAACTCCCTTCTGGTCCTTCATTTATACCTTTAATAACAACAGTCATCGGTTTAGCTATTTGGCTTAGCTATTTGTTTGATTAGTATGTAACCCACTAAAACGGTATAAATCGAAAGGTAAACCGAGCCACAAACCAACGAACCTATAAAGCGTCATCATACCAACTGGATTTCTTTTATTGCTTATCAAAATGACTGATCTGGCCGTTGGGATTATGGCTCATTCTTTATATTGGCAGTATACCAATTTTTTGACTATAAATAAAGAAAGAATTGGACATGAGTGAATAGATAAACTTATCGATCATCCCTGAGGCATTAATATAGGCTTTATTAATACATGCCATCCATGTAATATTGTATCGCTGAAAATCCCTAGCGAGAACTTCTGTAAGCAACTACATAAAAAAAGAAAGATTAGGTCTTCCGATCTAAGCATGCCCTTTTGGATGTTTCGGCATATCAAAAAAGGCATGACAATAGTTTAACACATGATAAAAGCCTTCCAACCATTAAAATCACTATTCCTGGCCACATATTCCACAACCAATCAAAGTATACTCTCAATTGACCTTAAATAATATCTGCCCAAAAACAGGCATGACAATAGTTTAACACTACGACGCGTAAAATTGGAAATAATGTTACCTTAAATTGACCCGTTAAGTTCTTAGTCTCTAGTATGTTGCGCAGTGCGTATAGCATCAATTACCTAAAAGCCATGTGTTAACGATAATACGAATAGACAGTATCGAAGTTTTGACCCAATGAATGGTATGTATCCTTACCTGTCGAACAGGTTCATAGCATGAAGTAAGTACACATTGTACACCATGAGGAAGCACCGAAGCACTAACCTTTACCAATAGGTTCATGTATGTAAACTGGGATCAGAGGTACTATCTCAATTTTGAGAACTTTGAGTCTAATGAGCACCTAATTTTGAGAACTTTGAGTCTAATGTATCTGTGTTCGAGCATGTAGAATATTTCCCATTGTACCTATGAAAAACAATAGGGATATCAGTTAAACTTTGAGCAACGTTTAAATTTTGACCCGTTTAAAATCAAGCAACACCAAAATAGGCTTAGATTGTCATATAAAAAATGCATCAAATACTTACTTTAGCACAACCAAAAAAAAAGAAAAAAAAAAGTAAGTGTTAATGTCACTCGGCATCAGATAAGCATATTGTCGTAGAAAGACCTGGACCTCCATCCTATATAAGTACGGTCATTCTAGAATTGTCAAAAATTAACAAATTATCATTAGCTATAATAAACTAATGCGGATGTATTAATAGTATATGTAATAATTTAGAACCCAAAATTGACACCCACATTGCTTCAACTTCAGATTCATGGTGACATGACTAATTAAGTGACGATCCAACTGGGCAAGTATGTTCCCTTGTATCTCGTCAAACTAATTCCACGAAATCAGTAGCAAGAGTCTTTTACTACAAATAGAAGGTAGAAACATTAGGCTCAAAATACTTGCGGCACACATAAAAAATGAAATAACCTTAATCTTCATTCACAATGACCACATCACTTCGTGAAGTAGTTTATGATCCTCCTTCTTGACTCGGAAAACATAGCAAGATAGTAGCCTTGACATCTACATTTTGAGATAACTTCGATCACTTTATAGAGTAAATTTTACATTTCATTGTTCCTAATCTTTACAAACTGGAGCATCTACAGAAAATCTTAACAATCTAAAGTCACTTTTACCAAATTTTACGTTCCAACCATAAGATTATATTTTCCCTCCCCTTCCAATCTAAACCCCTTCACATGCTACACACACAAAATAGAATGTAACAAATTGAAGCAGCATAAAAGAATAATGGTATTAGTACATACGCATAATGGTAACAAATAAGAACACAATATACTGAAACATTTATCAGCAATCAACGATTGTATGCAGACAAAATTCCAACACCCTATATACTGAAACATTTATCACAAACGCAATTTTCTCTAGAAATTCATCAAACACATGGTAGGCATCAAATCCACCAAAAGGTTTTCACACCATCAACCATAACCCAACTTCCAAATTTAACCAAAACCCCTATTTTTTTTATATATAAATCTTAATCTAAAAGACATAAATTAAGTACATAAAAATCTACCTGATGATTAAAATACCTTCGTGCTTACATGAACAACAAAACCCAACTTTTCCTTTAGGCAATAATCATAGCAGAACGACGTTGGAAACCTCGTGGCTAAATCGTCGGTCACAGTCGATCGAGTAGCCACATCCTTCTATAACGCCTAACAGCTGCCTACATGAAATAGTAACTGATTTATGTTTTGTGTGGTTGAAGAAGAGATGAACCCTAAAGAAGCTTCGGGATCCGCTTTAGGAGTATGTTTTTTGGGCTGTGGGCTACGCTGGGTCAAATGAAGCGGATCAAAATAGCCTGATAATTTTGGCGGGAAAATCCTCATAAAAAACGTCGTCGTTTGTATCCTTATTTAATATAAACTTGTAATAACCGTCTTTAGGTAACTACATAATACCAAATGGTTTTGACTTAGCCGTGTGAGTAACTTACAAATTAAAAAGATATGTGTTTAGATCTTAATTGATACACTTCTTAGGTATTATATGATAAACTAATGTGAAAATTTGTCTACCTAAGAAGGATTTTTTTTTTATTTATTTTTTATTTTTTTTGTAAAGGTTTATCCTGTAAATATATTATTCAAAAAACAGCCAAGTAAATAGGATGAGGGTGAATACCACATCACAGCCCGTTACAGGCAAACAAACGCATCTATCGTACTTCAAACACAAACTATCATAAGAGAGACATTCCAATCTTATGGATCTACCAAAAAAAAATGGCAACAACAAAACAAGAATTACTTTCTAACTCTACCACGGATACGGATATCCCACGCATCATAGAAAGCAAGATATTTTTCAGTTAAGTCATTACCATCCTACTCGTAACCATCATAGTCTTCATAGAAGACTTACATCATTTGCTCCTTTACCAACACGATTCGGGTTAGCCATGTATCAAGCCATGTCATCATCAATATCCTCGACTTCATCACTAACCATCTTCCCTTTGCTTTTCATATTAGTACTCGGTACACATCCCGATGATTTCATAGTAACCTCCTTTTGCATAGGCAACGACTTCCTTCATCATCCAATAGCATAAGATTCCTATCAAGCATTTGACTTTCAAGTTCATTAATCCTTTCAGCCAGAGATGTAGTACCTGAACTACCACATACCAAAAAATTTCGGCCCTCGCCTTCCTCCACTTCTACCATAGGGCTTGAAACATCAACATAGTTCGAAGTGGAAGGACCCGAACGACCCTATCCATCCTCCACATCCACTAAAGAGATTGATGCGCGTGATGTGTCGTTGCGGTTTAGCAGTGTTAATGCCTATTCAAGTTTTACATTTATATTTAGCCGACTTATCAATAACACACACACTTAACGAGCAGTGTACCCGGTTAGTTTGTATATAATGGTAAGCAGAGTGTCGATCACTAAGAATGGAACATATTATCTAGTTATCCTAATCAGTATTTTAATATCTAAGTTAGCTTTACAGTCTAATCTAACGAAAGGGGTTCAGCCTGAGAGACTGGCACAGTTTGGTTATTTAATTAAACAGTAAATACTAATGAGAACAAATCAGCGAATAGCATACACGTACACAGACAGATAATAGAGACAATAAGAAGACCTGTCCTGATAATTAAGTAGCTTGTCACTTGTTTTATTGCTAGTTTTATATGAAGTGTATAAAATAAGCCCGTACTCATTGGTTTCATTATATCGGCGAGTAAACCCTTAATGATTACTTATTAATATCCTACTTATCCAAAGACATCAGATTAAATAGGCGAGGAAGGGGTATGGCGGCCCAAGCAGTGCTCAGCTTTACACAGAGGTAATAAATGCACTAATATAAGTTCACCAAAGACATCAAACATATAAAACTTAATTGATAGGAAAGCAATTTTAAGGAGGGCATTTGATTTTGCATACTCACAAACTACCGGCCATCAATCCTGATGAATTAAAGTTTACTATTACAATAAAACAAAACTACTTAATGAATTAAATACATGCAGGACCTTCTTATAGCTCTAAGATCTTCGTTTGGGGTGTGTCTTGTGTTGCTTGTTCGTCTGAATTCGCCTCCTTAGGGTTATGGTGCACACACAATTCGTCTAGGTCTTGGGGTATTTATAGTTTCTGTCTGAGGGTTCGATGCGGCGCATTGACTTAACTTCGCGTGGGGTCCAAGCTTATTATATTCTAGAATATTCGTACACCGCCATTAGATGCGGCGTAACTTGAATCTTTATACGGCGCATGTCCTTCAGTTGTCTTGGATTGTTCTGGTGAAGTCTTGATAGTGATACGCTGTATGCCAATTGTGTGATGCGGCGTATCTGGAGTAGAACGAGCTTGATCTTCTTCTTTGACCAAAGTTTCATATGCGGCGCATGGTAGAATTCCATGCGGCGCATTCTTCAAAGTTAGGCAATGGTCTTCGAATTCATCTAAGTATGATATTCCGGCATATCTGTTGAGTTAGATACGGCGCATCTTCTGGATTTCAGTAGACTTTTGACATCTTGCTCATTTTGCTCCGTAATTAGTCCAAAATCGCCAAGTTTCACCTTTTACATGTTTTTACCTGAGAATCACTAAAGTAAACATTAAAGCACCGATTCTCGTACATAATAGAGTAAAACAAGTTAAATAAATAGGATAAATGATGATAATAAAGTGTACTTATTTAAGTTCATCAGAGCTTAAAGTATCAAACGAGTTCGATGTAGAAGGAACCATAGTATCATTTTAATCATTCGTCTCCTTTGGTTTTTTTGGTGCCTTCGATTGATAAGCGGACTTAGTCTTCGTACCAATCCTAACCCCACGAACAGGTTTCCTTGACGTTTTCGTGTTCTAAATGACACTTGAGACTGGTTTCTAAATACATTCATTAAGAACATGACCAAATACCTTACAACTTGAGCATCTTGGAGGTGACCACTCATACTCAATATGGATAGTGTGCATAGTGTACCCCTCACCCTCAAATTTTGACATCGCCACCACAAGAGAGTGTTTTAACTCTGCATCACCACGAGAGAGTAAGAAGTTGTTAATGTTATGGCGTCATTTGGAGCAAGAGCAAGAGTGAAATTAGAAAACGTATCCGATTACGGGGAAACTAGATGTGATATAACAAGGCAATCCTATTATGTTTTGTAGTTTTATGTTTGATTTGCATATATGATTAATTTTTGCGCCTCTTGCATAAGGGTTTTTACATAAGTCAAATTTATTGAATAGTTATATTATATATGTTGTAAGTTTTTGCAGACACCGGGTTTACGCTCTATATGCCATTTAAACACACCGATTTTTATTATCAGTGTGGTAAATGTGTTAAGCAATGGAAGAATTCTCGTTGGGTATTTTTCTTTTGGCATTGAAGGATGAGTGACAATTTTTGACAATAATAATATATTTCCTTGGTCTCAAAATAAATGTTCACATTGTTATTTAGTATGAGATGTCTTAAATAAGTGTTCATTTTGTATTTAAACCAATGAAAAGAGATTTTAGTTGGTGGATATTATATTTCGTTGGTAAAGTTCAGTTAGTGATATTTCTTAAAACTTATGCATTTTAAAAGTGAAAGTTAATTTTGAGACGAGTAGATAATAAGTTGATGTTTGAGAAGGTGTGAAGTAAAAATAATAAACAAGGGATATTTAATTTTATACCAGAATAATAAAAGATAGAGTAAAATACGTCATTCGTCCCTAAAATTGTACCATAACATCATGATGAGTTTGGCGAAGAATTTTTCATCACCAGAGGTCCCTATTCCATGTTTTTCATCACCCAAGGTCCGTTTGACCGTTATACCTCAATCAACCACCGCTATCTACCATCACATTTGATTTTACTCTAAGGGCATAATGGTCATTTCATCTATTGATTAATTTTGAGTATGAGTAAAATGCGTCTACCACTTGACAATGTGCTATGTATATTTTCCCTTTAAAATATGTCTCCTGCTTATCACCACTCATCCCTAAACTTTCCTCTCTCCAAAACTCTTATCTTCTCACATTTCTTATCTTCAAATCTGAAAATTGGGCCTTGTAATTGCTCGAGACCAGCTGTGGTGAAAACTTGCTGGAACAATGTAAAACCCAAACGGCGGTTCTATGCTTTTCCCCGATAGGTTCAGACATTTAATTTTTTTTATGTTTAACTTGTAAGTTTCATGTTCGTTTATGGTTCTATGTAAACAATTTCAATGATGGTTTAAGTTTCAGCTTAAAGTTTAAGTTGTAAGTTTTATGTACAGTACAATGGTGGTTATCTTTAGTTTCTAAACAATAACAATGGTTTTTTCTAAACAGTAATAATGGTGGTTTAAGTTTCAGTATAAAGTATAAGTCATGTACAGTAACAATGGTGGTTATCTTTAGTTGCTAACTTGTCATTTTTACATTTAGGGCTCAACATGTCCCTTCATTGGCACCCATGTGTCTAAGGAGGAGGGTTGTGATACCCTATGTAGAGGAACATCTACGAGCTCGAGGCGGCATTACAATAACGAGCACGAGGCTGCTCTCCAAGCCTGTCAAGTTGACCTCCTTCTTGAGAAGGAGAAAGTTTAGCAATGGAAGAACTTGTGTGTTTGGTATTGAATATTTATCATCACTGTTTTTGTATTTTTTATCTAATGGTTTTAGAAACTCATTTTTTGCGTTTTAGGTTGTAGATGGTACGTATAAATGACAAGTTTTGACTTGGACAAGTTAGGTGTTGATGGTTAGTATTGTAAGGATTGTGTAGGATTATGTAAGCTTTTTTCGTTGACTAGTTACACCTCCTTGGTTGACTATTATCTAATGTATTCCTTTTTTATTTTGGTCCTTGTACAATTGAACTGTTATCTATTCCTTCATAAGTTGGGATTTGCAAACCGGTGCCCACCGGGCACTTTATAAAATGTAAAAAATGCATTTAACGTTTAATTAATACATTCAAACTTTCCTTCTTGAATAAAAAATGCATTTAATGAGTATTAATTAAACTTTTAAATTACTATAATTAAATGTGATTTTCTTAAACCATGGACATTGAACACCAGTTTACTTAAAGAGAATTTGACCAATATCCCGGTGTGGGTTAAATTCCATGATGTCCCTCTGGCTATGTTTTCTGATGATGGTCTTAGTCTGCTTGCCACATTGATTGGTACACCCAAAAGGTTAGATGCTTATACTAGCCAAATGTGCAAGGACTCATGGGGCCGTAGTAGTTTTGCTAGATGCATGATTGAAGTGAAGTCAGATGAGGTTCTTCGGGATAGCCTCACTGTTGAGATACCTTTACTTGATGGTACGGGGTCGACTATTGAGAAGATTCGGGTTGAATACGAGTGGAAACCACCGCGTTGTGATAAGTGTAAGATCTTTGGTCATACTCTTATTGATTGTCCTAAAGTTGTTATGCCTTCTGCTCAGCCTACTATGCCTGTTAATGATGGTTTCAAGACTGTTAACAACAAAAAGAAAGGAAAGCAAGGTGGTCCTACAATCCCGGGTCAAGGATGGTTTACTAAACCAGTTGTGGGTAAGCAGTTTCAGTATCGACCCAAAAAGACTCATCCTGAACCTAAGAAAGTGGATAGCAATAAGAAGAATGCTTCTGATGTGGCTAGTTCGAGTGGTACGAACATTTCTACATCTAACCAGTTTGATGCTCTTAATATGGATGATATGGATGCTTTGGGTATTCCTACTCATGATACCAATAAGGATGTGGATTCTGGTTGTACAATGGAAGTTAATGAGGATGAGTCTACTAAGACAGGTACTGCATCACAAGAACCTCTTGTGAGTGATTTGAAAGAGNAAAAGAAAGGAAAGCAAGGTGGTCCTACAATCCCGGGTCAAGGAGGGTTTACTAAACCAGTTGTGGGTAAGCAGTTTCAGTATCGACCTAAAAAGACTCCTCCTGAACCTAAGAAAGTGGATGGTAATAAGAAGAATGCTTCTGATGTGGCTAGTTCGAGTGGTATGAAGATTTCCACATATAACCAGTTTGATGCTCTTAATATGGATGATACGGATGCTTTGGGTATTCCTACAAATGACACCAATAAGGATGTGGATTCTGGTCGTACAATGGAAGTTAATGAGGATGAGTCTACTAAGACAGGTACTGCATCACAAGAACTTTAATTGATGGGAAACCAATTTTAAGGCGGGCATTTGGTTTTGCGTACTCACAAACTACCGGCCATCAATCCTGATGAATTAAATCTTATTATTATAAAAAAAACAAAACTACTTAATGAATTAAATACATGCAGGACCTTCTTACAGCTCTAAGATCTTCGTTTGGGGTGTGTCTTTGATGCGCGGGATTGCGACCACGCACTAGGGTTTTACTTCTCAAGGGATCTTGAGAAGCTTGCAATCCCCACCAGGCAGTGTACCTGACCGATGTAGTATAGTGTAGTGGCAAGTACCGGGAGATTGATAGTTCTCTACGGGAATAGTGTCGTTAGGATTGAAAAGCTACTCTAATAGGTCTAGGGGTGAGGGAAGATTCTTTTTGTATTTTATTATTTTTAGGAAAGCAAGTAAAATTCTCGGGTTTGAAGGAGTGAGCGGAATTAGTTGCTAGTCAACTAACCCAAATAACTACTAATGCAAATAAAATAAAATAACAAGAAAGTAAATGTTTGTGAAAACTATATGGAGAGAAGTGTGTGTACTTAGATTTCCTTACTCCCTAACTATCTTTTACCGATTGATTAGTATGTATTAACTGCGTGGATGACGGATTATATTCCTTAATGCCATTCGTAGGGGTGTGTACAGACTTCTCCTAACTCTATGAGCTCCTACTTCACTCCTATGTCGAGCCGGCTAAGAAGCTCCTAACATGGGATCACTAGAATTCGCTCATGCATTAAATACAATCAAATAACCTTAGTACACCTTGGTTCATGTTTCTTAAGACGTTCAAGCATGTTACCAACCGGAAGTCTGCCAGTTTTCTTAAGCCTAACATCGATAATCACCCATCCAATACAATTAATAACACACCATTCAATCAACAATCAATAGTTAGGTTTCATTAGATCTAAGCAAACACAAAGAAAACCTAGCCTAGCATGTTAAACAAAAGACAAGAACAAGAGATAGAATCAAACAACACATAGACATATTGAATGATTAATTGATTACTTATCTTCAACGTAACATGAAAGATCCCAAGGTTAAGGTTAAAAACCTTGAAAAAGCTGCTAAAAATCGTCTAGGGTTTCTCCCTGAAAAGTTCCACACTAATGACTAAAAATTATGCGTATATATATAGAAAAACAGATCTGACGGCGTCACGTTATAGCCTTGACGCCGTCACCTCGCCGTGGTTAGGGTTTCTTGATGGCCTTCTTGACGCCGTCCCCCTTTAAACTCCCAAAAAACATTCTGGCTTATCAAGGCTTGACGGCGTCAAATCCATGCTTGACGCCGTCAAGGGTACTATTCAGCAGATTTTTGACACTTTGTCGAATTCTTCACTTTTATGCTCCAAAACGTCCAAAATGCTTCCATTTCCAGAATTTCTCTCCAAAGTACCTAAAATGAAAAAAGGAATGATTTAGGGCGATATTTGATCAAATAAATACGATTTAGGGCTTAAATGACCCCCGAAAAGCGGTACACTTTTCGCCTTATCAAATACCCTTACACTTGAGATTTACTTGTCCGCAAGCAAATGCGCTTTTATTCTAATCAAAATAGAAGTTATGGGTCATTTAACGCTAATATAAAAGTAATTACAACAATTAATCGTTCCCCTTCAATCATAATAAGCACAGAGATTACATACTAGCACCTCACAAGTAGTGTTTGGACACTCACATCTCTCAGGTGTCATAGAATTATATCTAATAAATAAAAATGGACAATATCTCTCACTACCTGTCGTTGCAAATAGATTACCATAGGCTTGGGAAAGGATCGAAAACCTTCTCCACTAGGCGTAAGCACCTAAGATAAACTATCAAAGAGGACTTTACAAAAGGGTTGTAATGAGGTGTAGGGATATGATAAACACGGTTTTGTTGGATAAGGGAGATTTCACTGGTGGCGAGTTAAAGATCTTGATTAATTACATGTACAATATGGCGTTGCTAAGCAAAGACTATACTCGACTAACGCTAATTAAAAACTAATAAAACATAAAATAAACATAAAAAGAAACGGGATGGTAGTCCGTATGTTTTTTCTACTTTTCTTTTTCTCATTTTTTTTATTTTTTTTATTTTTGTATTTTTTGTGATTTTTCGATTTTTTTTCCATACATTCTTGCCGTACCATCCAAAATAATACATCATAGGGGCCTCGGTTCTCCCCTTACACTTGAACTTTTACATACCTTACAAATAACTATTCTAATGACTCGAATTAAGATAATCGAAACACTTGGAGTACTTTTAAAATATTTAGCACATATGGAGGTAATAATGTTGTTCTTCCCCATTACTCCATTACACTAGTACTTTACCCATGAGTCCCAATCGTCCCAAAACAATATGTACAAGGATATGACTCGACTTAGCAACCATGTAATCAATTAGATATTTAACTGGGGGTTTAAACAAATGTTGTCACAATAATGCACTAAAGGTGAGTGCATACAAGGTAAGCTAAGGCGATTTGGGTGTACATTTAAGTGGGGTGTAACAAATTCTTCCTTTAAGTATAATGCTTAAAGTTAGAAACGAAAAGAAAGGCTCGGAGGGGTGTACTAGGGGTATCGTGTACCAAAAATGGGTACAACGCTAAGGGTGTGGGAGAATTACTTGACCAATGTAGTCAAAGCAATTATAACAAAAACACAGGTGTAAAACAAGGGTTAATCCTAATGCCTCTTATCATGTAGTAAATCTAACTACACGAATGTAGTCTCACTTGTGGATTCGGGATGGTCCTATCGCAAGTTCTAGAATCTAAGTGCTACCGGTACACACATCATAGCATAAATGCTTTTCCTACCAATTCTAGGGGCGAACCTCACATATTTGGGGTGGAAAAATTTTTAGTGGTACGGTTTTTGTGCTAGTCATATAACTCCTATCCATGAGACGCTCATTAAGACCAAAGTTTCACTCCTAAATGTTGTAAAAAATTTTAAATTTGACACTAAAATTGCCTTAACAGGTATTTATCTCGGTTTTATTACACACCTACCATTAAACAAATAAAAATCAAGCGTAATTGCATTCTCTAAGGTGTCGTAATTTAACCCCCCTACATTTAAGATGAACATTGTCCCCAATGTTCAAATAATAAGATGTAAAAGTAAATAAGGTAAAGAATGAAATCAAATACTCCCCTGATTCGCTTGGTGGATAAAGGGGTAACATGGTTAGATCTTCTTCCAAGAAAATGAACACTCAAAGCTTCCCTTCCGAAATATAAATCATCTTCTTGTCCAAAATAACCTATTAAACCTGAGAAAACATCCAAGAAAACCTGCATAACATCGGCGGGATAAATCTGTATAAGGATATAATGCTTGTGGAATGAATATTTTGCAGATTCCTGGAGTTTATAAGTTAGAGATCTTATAAAGCATTTTATGATTCCAGAAAAAAACAAAACTTTCAAAAATTATAGAAAACTGAACCTGACGCCGTCAGCCTGGGGCTTGACGCCGTCAGAAGTGATCTGACAGATTTCTCATGTTAAGTTTCCGGAAAATTTCTGGAAAAACTCAATTTTTACTTCCTGGAAATCCTGCAAAATATCATTATGACTCGATACAAGCATTTGACTCAAACAATTACTAATATGTATGTCAATTTAATATTGTCATGATTCATGTTCATTTGTTCTTATAAACCGATTTAGATTTCCCTTACACTTATCTTTTGCAAAATACCTTTATATGTAGTTAAGACGAAGTTAAAAACAAAATAAAGCATTTTCACAATTTAGTTTGAAGCATGAATCAATAACAAGAAATATAACTTACATACGGAAACAAATAAAATCAAATAAA
>LBNU01010816.1:97081-123470 GCA_014162995.1 Artemisia annua | reverse complement strand
GATGAAAGTCTAAAAACTAATACTAATACTCATGTGATTTTAAACAAAGTTAATATTATAAAGTATAAGGGGTATAAAGTGTAAGGGGTTATTTGTGTTTTTTCTAAAGTTATTTAAAAACATGGAAACTTGTAATTTTACACTTAGCTCTATGTAATTTATTTAAAATTCAACCACTAAAGTTTTATTAATTACTACCTCTTTTTTTAAGTTTTTGTTTTTATAAATTTGACACCTATATTTTTATGCATTTTTTTTTCTTAACCAAATTTTTCCACCAAATTTATTAAGTTTGACCAAAATCAATTTAATTTTGACTTTCTATTGACCAATCATATTGCTCTATTTCGCCTACGTGGCAAAATCGAGCTCTCCTATTGGTCTAATTTTTTTTTTTTCAATGAGAAGGGTTTTTCAAAAACACTCCAAAATGATGTAATTCTTTTATTATATAAAAGATTACATATCATATATGATATGCAATATCATATATGATATATCATATATGATATTGCATATCATATATGATATGTAATCTTTTATATAATAAAACAAAACCCCTAGTGGGGACTTTTATTTCAAATCATACCTTATTTGGTAAAAGTTGAATTAATTTTAATTTTTAGAAAAAATATTTAAAGAAAAAAAAAGGCTAAATATTTCCTTAATTGGCCAAAAGCTATAAAAAATCGTATAGATAGAAAAGATTGGTATAAAAATATACGTGTCAAAAATATAAAAAAAAATAAAACTTTAAAAGGCGGGGCAAATTTACAAAAAGAATAGGGGTCAAACCAAACTTTTAAATTTTAAACGTGAAGCAAAAGCCGTCTCCCCTTCAACATACAGTACCCAAAAAATCAAAGAAAAAAAACATGCCCAAAATACACGACTCTCCAAGTCGAACCCTAAATCAAAAATTGGGTGAATCTGTTTCAGTTTTGTTATTGTTACAGAATATGATTTTGATAATCTTTATAGAATAGCAAAAACTCTTTCAATGGTCTAAAGGTATGATTTTTTATATCTATTATTTTTTTTTTTATTATTATTTTATATTTAAATTGATATAGGGCTTTTAGTTTTACTCTAAAAGGGGTTGTGAATTTTCTGTTCTTATTGTTTCAATTTGCGAAAAAATTTAGGTTTGATTGAACCTCTAATTTGATTAATAAAGATGGAAAGGAAGAAGATCAAAGAGTAAGACGATTGGTGGTTCCTGAATTGGTTATTATATATGCATATATACATGTTTAGGTGCATCTTTAATTTTATGATTTTATGACTGCATCAGGTTGCGCAGTCACAACAACACGTTAACCAATTGGGTGAGGCACAAGCACAATCAAATGGTCAACAAAATCAAGCAAATCAAACGTCAATGCCTTTACCTCGAGGATCATCAAGGTGCGTTTGAGATTTTGGAATTTAGTTAGGTCTTCGTATGTTACTTTTGTACCATAAATGTGGATGTCAGTTATAATTTATGAATAATTACTTCCACTATCATTTGTAAGAAACTAAGAATAGAAGCCTCGATACATTTTGGATTCTGATCTCATTATCGTTGTTGTAATCGGATGATGAATCTTTTTATGTCGTCTTTGGCTTTTCATGCCATTAAGAACGAAAGCATTTTACAAGTTGTGACTATGCATTGTAAATGGCACAATTTTTTTCACTTGTGTGGTTGTTTAGGCGACATCAACGTATGGATTAGAATGTCATATTTTTATTGAATAATATCAGGTTATGGAAAATGCCATGTTCTTTGACTTTTGCATCATATACCGCACATCACAAAATAAGTTTAATGGCTTTTAGTGTTACGACTACCACTGCTTTTGAAGTTGTGATTTCATGTGTCAAAAGCACTTATGATGTTGCTTGGGCTAGAATTATGCGATATGTAATGTTGCTCTTCCTATTTTATTAAGTCGAGTAAAAAGTATAACTCTTCTTTCTTCCTAGAAAATTAGTTTGGTTGTACCTGTAGCTTAACGACATAACAACCAGTTAGGTTATTCGATGTTTGTGTATATAACTCATTTTCATGTTCTACTTTCTATTTGTTCAAATTAGATGGTTCCTTCCAACATCCTTGAGGTAAAATGAGCCAATTTGAAAACTTCGAATATTGAAAATTTTAATGACTTCTTCGCATGTGGAAGAAAAATACTTCATCGCAAGTTCAAGAAAAATGGTTCCTTTCATTCTTAAGATAAAATTAGCCAAGCTTTCGATATCAGATTTTTAATACCAAGATTAGTGTTTGTAATAGATTTCTTTGGGTTTAGATATACTAAAATTTGCATAAAGCCAATATGGGTGAGTGAGTTGGTCGAGTGGTTGGGTAACATGCCTCAATGTGTAGCATCAAAACCAGTAGCTTAGAAAAAATGGGCCCAAAGTATACTTTTTAATGCATACTGCCTCACACAGTTTTATTAAAACTTCGAATTACTATTGTAGCAAAACAATCTGTACAAAATATCAAAGCATTCAATATTTTTTGGAATTAACAGAATTTGTTTCGGGTCAACCCAAGTCGTCTCCAAGCTGTTTTGACCTATTACCCAACCCATACTAATCGCCCATATCAGCACCTTTAAAAATATAGATAAGCATATCAATTACATGCCAGTAATATCTTTCTTAATATTTAATCTTTAGGCTCACATAAAGTATAGGCTGGGACCAACACCAAATATACTTTGCTGAGGACATGATTTTACATGTTTATAGATGTTGGTTGAAACCTGAAAAATTATTCACAAGCATCCTTTGTTTATTCCTGTTTTAACTTCCTTCTTTGCTCCCTTTTGTTGCTAATCTTTCTTCTTGAACAGTACATCTGGGAAACTAGGTATTTCATTATCAAAAGTTGCAACCGCGAAAATATTGAGTTATCAGTACAACAAGGAGTATGGGCCACCCAAAGGAGCAACGAGGCTAAACTAAATGAGGGTTTTGATTCTATGGTGAATTTTATCTTAACATTTTCGGTTAATAGAACGAGGCATTTTCATGTGCGTCCTAACTTAGAAACGTAATACAAGACAAATATCTTATATTCCAGTTTGTGTCATGTGGTATTCAAGATGAGTTTATCACTATTTTCCCAGGCTGTGCAAGGATGACTTCTAAAACTGGTGGCTTTGTTGGTGGAGGCAACTAGAAGTACGAGCATGGGACGGCACATTATGGACGAATTTTCGGTGTCAGATGGCTGAAGGTATATATTCTGTAAAACTTAACAACGATTATATCATCATCTTCTGATACTTTTGGTGATTATCACATGTATTCTCTAGCTCAACGAGTTTTACATACATTAGTAGTGATACCAGGGCATGATTTTTTTAGTTCTTTTGATTACTGTTTACTTTGAATTCTATCTTTTAGTTTTTAACCATGGGTATGATAAAATATGTTGTCTTCTACGTTGGGCTTTTTTGTAAATTAATTTTTACCCAAATGAGACTAAAATTATGTATTTACTGTGCAGTTATGTGAATTGTCTTTCCACAAAACTCGACACCTGAGGAATCCTTACAATGAGAAATTACCAGTGAAGGTACTATCTCTTGCGATGTCGATCTGTGTTTAAAATTCGCTAATAAATGTTTCTTATTGTATGTATTTTGGTAATGACAAATAACACTTGTGTTGGTCATATCTTTTATCTATGTATTTTGGTAATAACAAACAACAGTTGTGCTCTAATTATTTGTTTAATCCCTCATGTTGTTAATTGTTGATTTATGTGTTGAATGTGTACCTCTTTTTTGGTTTATGAATTCAGTTTTGTGCTTAAGTCTTAGTACACTATTTACCATGTTTGGAAACTCATGTTAAATGGTAACTTATGTTTATATATGTCTATGATGTGAATTTTTTAAATTGTTTTCTTTTTAAGAAGTGATTTGTGGTTCTAATAGTGGATGTCATGATATTAAGACAATGTTCGCTTTAAAAACACACATCCATACACCCCCGATTGAAATTATCTAGCTGTGTAATTAAGATATTATTTTTGCTGTCTTTGTTCATTTTGCTCATCTTTTTTGGCCTATGAACAAGGAGATCAGGTTGCAAGGGACATAGATTGGGAGCACATCAGTTACATTGAAACTCTTCAATCGCCTAAAAAATATTAAAAAGAAAAAAAGAAACATGAAACATGGATGTCGGAAACCCGAACGGTTCAACCGGTCGGACCGGTGCCCAGCCACAAAAACGGGTCAAAAAACCCGGGTTTCTAAAACCGGGTTAACCGGTTAGACCCGCCAGGTTTTGAGTGACCCGGGTCTTGAAACCCGGCCGGGTTTGGTTTTTCCAAATTTTTTTAATAAAAACCAGGTTGACCCGGCGGTCGAACTGGTTGACCCGGGTTGCCCCGGTCGGAAAAATAAAAAAAAACAATTAAATGGAAAACCGGGTTGACCCGGTGGTCAAACCGGTCGAACCGGTGCCCGGTTACTCGACCGGGTCGATTAAAAACCCGGCTTTTAAAACATTTGTGACAACCATTTGAAACACATGACCCATTATTCTGTATGGAACTATATCTCTTAAGTATCTTGTGTCTGAGTGCATTGACAAATTTCTTACGGTATGTATTATGAACCAAAAGAAATATAGCATAAACATCCCGGTATCATGATGAAAGTGAGCAATCATTGCATTCCAATATGGAAGTTTATGCAGTTTTCATGGACTTATGAATCATGGTAGCTCTTTTTTGGAGTACAATGGCTTGACTTAAACAAGTATTAAGTTTTTCTTTCTCTTTAATTGTATCAACCTGACTCATTCTTGTCTGTGATTGAAGGTGAAAATACTTTGTCATTTGCATCATGACCAACTAAGAGCTGTTTTTCATGTCTGTCTTCCGTCACCGTTAAACACTTCGGCATCAATAGATTCAGATATGAACTTCGAATCACTATCATCTTTATTTATTTTAAACTTTATTTAAGTATCAGGTATTTTTTTATTATAAAATAATCATAAAGGTTGATGAGGATGACAAGGATGATGGTCTTCAAGGTAGTTCATACTTCATAAACTTATACTTTAGTTTCACAACCAATTTTCACTAATCTTATTTTCATGACCTTCCGATTAGTTTAATTATTGGGTTTGTTAACTATTGTTGTTTTGATATTGATGTTAATAGTGCTAAAATTAGTACAAATCTTGATTTGAGTTATATATGTGAAAATGTCGATCTAAGATAATGGCTAATTGGCTTTGCTGGTTTGATGATTGTTTGGGGGTGTTTGGAATATTAATAACTGTCATCTGAATGTTGTGTTTTCATAGTGTAGATAAATAGTTTTAGGGTGTTTAAGATTGCTTATCCAAACAATTGACAATCTCTACAAATAGATTTTTGCTTAGACTAGGAGGTGTCATTATGTCACTAAGGCAGTTTTCATGGAAAATAGTTGTATAAGTTTATCGCCCATGACAAATGTAGCAGTAGTTATTGGGGCAGAATGGCAACATGTGACGTTATAAAGAAATTATCTGCAAGCCTCAAGGTGCTAAGACAAATAGTAAATCAAGCATACAGATCCGACAACATCAATAACGATTAAGAACAAACTTTGATGAAGGAAAAGAGCAAGGTGCTAAGACAAATAGTAAAGCAAGCCATGAAAGACATTTATTTACGGTCCACACATAAATTTTATGCTTTTCGACAATCATCTAGCCAAATCACGCTATGTTAATGTAAATTCATTAGTTGAGATATGGACATTTCGTGTTATCGATATCATATAGTGTTTTATATTATTGATGCATGATCGAAATCACAATTCATCTGAATTTCTGTTAACTTGGATATCGTTAGTATCCAATGCTTTTAGCATCATACATGTATGCTCTCCAGTCACAGAATTTTGACAACAAATTAAGTATAAACGCTACAAGGTTTAACATGCTTGATTATCACAATGAAAAAGTTTCAATACCACTACATAGTATGAGACTTACAAGAACTTCACATATGTAAATCATTCACTTAACTATAATGACCCGTGCACACATGGGGTTTTAAATAAGACAACGACGCACACATGGTTGTTTAGTCCAATCTGCTTAAAAATAAGTACTTGGGTCATAATTACTAATTGTGCCTGCTACATGATTGTGAGGTCATCCGTAGGTAATGTCTAACTGTCACCAAGGTGACCAACTTGGTCTAATTTCTGTATTGAGTAACCATTGATTTTTAGGCCAAAAAACACATTAATAATGTGATAGCGGATATGTTGGTCATTTTATTACCATGATGACTTTTCTTAAAATGGCACACAATAACTGTTATGATTGCTTTTTTTTTAGCCGTATATAAGCTGGTTACAAAAATATATAGCAAACTAAAGTTGGTTACTATCTAATTTAGTTGCTTTTGTTTCTATCAACTCTTTTTGCAGGAAAAATCTATATGAACGCATGTAGAAAGACTGAGGCAGCAATGACTTAAACGTGACCCACATTAACCGATTTATGCTTGAATTTAAATTACAACGGGTCAAAATACATTATTCAAAAAATTAGAAAAAATCTCGCGCGTGCGCGGGCATTATAACTAGTATCATATATGATATTTTTCGGCCACGAAAAAAAACGTGAAAAAAACGAAAAAAAATTTTTTTGTCAAAAGTATATCACAATGCATATCTATAGAAAGATAATTAAATGCTCATCGCGATGGTATAATTATTTTCGCTTAACGATTAACGGTTTAAGAGATAATTAAATTATAAAAAATGAGTGAAATATTAAATGCTTTTAATCTCAACCATTGATTTCTTTTTAGATGGATGGTGGGGATGAGTTCCTTGGTATGTGAGGAATGTTTGGTTTTTTAAATAACTCAGCTCTTTATATAAAAGATATATCTTTATATCAATTTGATTGAATACGGTTATTTGTAAAAAGTAGGTACTTATTTTTTTATAATACATATCTGAATATGTTAAACATTGCTCTTAAGCTTCCCGNAAAAAAAAAAAAAAAAAAAAAAAAAAAAAAAAAAAAAGGAGGATCTAAAGAGGTTAGTTTCACAATTTATTTTTGGCGACCTTAATGAAATTCGCGCCATGACATTCCTCTACCTAAATAATCTTGCAGACAACTAATTACAGGTTGAATAACACCCTAATTACAATATTCAAGTCTTATATGTAATTAAGCAAACACCCTAATTACAAGTTGAATAACATCATTTGCTTATCCTGGAGATCATTTAGCTTGACCTGGTACTTGCCTTTTTCTTTATCGCATTGATTGTTAAAGGAAAAACAATCCTCATCTCGCCTTTCTTCACATATCCGAATATACAATCCAGATAAAAGTTTACATCAGCTCGTATATCATGTTAATTCAGAACTTTAACTCCAATCCAAACGCATCCGCAGGATTATGATAAAATACTGTATTTTCTTCAATTTCAACCTTCAAATCTTGTGATCCAGAGCCTGCAACGTTTAGGAAAAGGCAATAACATGCATTCCACATCTTGGCTTTTTAGTTGAGCTTTTTGGGTTCTGGAGAATACGTCCAAAACTTCTTTTGGGACAGACTCTTTTGGACCAGAGGGGACTGAGGTGGCATCGCTACCAGACACACATAGCCTTTGTTCACCGTAATTAACAGGGGATGGATATTACCAAAGGGCTTGTAGTTCAATGGTATCCCATTGTGTGAAAATGCTCCCCGACTAAATGGTTGTAGGTTCAAGTTATGTCTAGGACATGTTGTGATGTATATACTATGAGATAATTAGGCCCCTTTCAAAAAAAACAGGGGATGGATATTGAGAGAATAAATGCTCTTTACAGAACTATATATATCAAAGGAGTTCAAGAATAAGAAATTTGAGATTATGATATGGAGCAAAAACTTACGCATGATACATAATTATTTATATGAGATAGGAAATTCTTCCTTTATCTGCTCCTCTATCTGCATCCACTTCAGCAAAATCTATTTTGGTCTATTAATTTGCATTACTCGATGAACAAGCCTTTATCATGATTCTATGGTGTCATTTGGCACATATTATATAACATTAGTCCTAAGTCCTTATTGCACTTTACTGCAACTTTCAACAGGTTTACTTTAGCTCATAATACTATTAGTTTATGCTTAATTTGTTGACATAGCCATATGCGGTCTTCGTGGCGTAGTACCGTTGTTTCTCATATTCTACAATCAAGTGTTCATGATTGGAAGATATACTTCACGTACACATTAAGATAGGTTCTAGTTGCACTGCATTGTCACCCTCATTTTTTCTATAAGTTACTTGTGTAATTCAGGTTGTGAAACGAAAGCAATATCTCAAACATTGGATGGCGTAGACATAATGGGCTGGGGATTTTTCCCAGAGGGTTATTAATATTCAGGTCCTTGAAGTGATTAAGCAAAAGCCAAACTTCCGTAAGATTTCTTTTCTTGCACATTCTATGGAAGGTTCAGTCCCAAAATTTCTTTTATTGTGTAACAGTTGCAACCCCTTATCTTAATTCAAGGGATTTATAATCAGGTACTTTTGGTTCTCTTATTCCCGTTTTGGAGAATGGGATCTACAGTTGCTTCATTTATTTCCTAAACACGTGTGTAATGTGTTTGGGTAGCAACTTTATGTTTTCCGTAAACCCCTAGAGTAAACCTCGCCACATTCATAAGTCACATACAAAGGACAGTTAAACAAGTTCATTGATACATTTCTTATAAATAATTCAGAATCACATAAGCTATAATAGCAAAACCCTACAATTCTCATTTGTTGGGGATGCGGGTTTGAAACGGAATTTATTGTCTGGTTTCAGGACTGACTGAAACAGGAAACCAACACGGAACTGAGCTAAAAGTAATGCAGGCATACCGGTCCACAACATTCATATTTTTACATACAATATTACAAGAAGACAAAAATCATGTGGGAACAGGTAGAACCAAAACTAATATTTTTCGGCACAATGCTATCATGTATCATAGTTTCTTGTGAGCCTTTTGGGAGCGTCACCTTAACATATCCATCACCAAATTCTGCAGTTACCTTTTTAGCATCAAAAAGATGCTCAGGATTGATTTCAACCGCATCAGCGATGAGGGCACCAGATGCTCCACCAATCCCAGCAACAAGGATCCAGTTTTGTAGCACCGATAAGTTTAATTCATCTTTTTTGAATCCAGTAAGCTCCATCATAACAACCAATCCTTCTTCAGATAACTTCATGCATGGTTGGGTTCAACTTTTTGGCCCCTGATTTTTTGCTCCAAAACGAATAGTAGTCTCAGTCTTGATTCTCCAAACCCAGCCAGAGTTCTCTTCAATGGTCACCAATTGCTTAAAAACCCCCGTCAATGTAGAAATTTTTTTTGATTCATCTTTTGTACCAGGTGACAAAGCTGACGAGACATGATAAAAACATGCAAACAAACAAATTAAACCTATATAACTATCATCGATAGAGCCTCGTTAAAGATTAATAACAAAACAGATGTATATTAAAGAAAGAAAGAAACAGCTTGTACAAATATATAGTCTGTTTGGTCGGGGGTTGTTATAAAGGTGTGTGTCAGTCCAAAACTGAACCGAAGACTGAGAATAGAAAAAAGGTGGACGACCGAATTGTGTTCAATCCGGTTTGGTCCGATTCGGTCCATGGTCCATTGTGATCAATCCTACGTTGTTATGTGTCTAATTCCATGCACTTGTCGGTTTATATTGATTTTATAAGTGTAGGGTTGTTAATGTCAACTGAAAGCAAGCCAATGGTTAAAACTTTTGAACGGAAACCTGGTTTACAGAGTTATTTAACACTGACACGAGCAATTAATGAATCATATATTATAGTTAATCTTTGAATTTATGCGAGGTATCATGAATATGTTTGGTCGTGAATTTAAGAAGATCAAACTGATGGTATATATTGCAAGTACTGAAAATGTTGTCCAAGGGAACATGTACCTTATATTTCAGGAAACCGTGAGCAGTTTAAATGGTAATCACATGCCGTTGACAAAATGATTGGTTCTCTTGGATTCATGAGAACACAAAAAATGTTCAACATCATGTAAACTGTTATAAACTTGGGAAACCACAAGTATTCAATAAGATCACTACTGCAACATGTACCAACTATGCACTTTGCTCCAGCTTTCATACAGGTGGCCGGGTGGAGGTACAGCTTAGATAGAAGAAAGGTATCATCATTGTTTCATGACCTCGAGAACTATATGACCAATTCTTTTGTGCCCCCTAATGTTGTTGGTCATGTCGATCATAGACCTTGGTACAGTTCGTTATGGGAACGGTTGTACTCAGCAGAAACTTGAGACAACAACCATAAAAGAAATTAAAGTATGTAGAGATTGTTCTTCATCCTCAAAGTTTCATGACTCATATCCTCGGGAGTTATCTAATTCAGAAAGTTTGTAAGCATGGTATGAAAGGCCAAAGTAAAGAGATAGTTCGACAAAGACATAGCTGGATTGTCATTCAAAAGGCGTGGGAGTTGGTTGATTTTGATCAACAGAAGCAAATTGTTGGTGAGTGTGATTATTTAATGATTCAATGTATTTGTGATCACTGATCAGAATGGTAATTATATTGTACGACATGTACTGCCACTTGGGAAGCCACATGAGCGATACGATGTTATCAGCAAGCTTGCAGAGCACATAGTAGAGACGAGTCTTAAGAAGCTTCTTGCATCTGAAGTTGTCAAGAAATGCCCTACCTATGACATCCTAGTGAAGTATCAACTTTTCATGAAATAGATGCTTATTTCCACCGATGAAAACATGTTGGTTTAATTAATGCTGACAGAGACCCTTTTGGGAACTATGTGGTGCTGGAGGTTTGGGTTCCGGAGGACAACCAGAGCAGTTAGCTCCTCTCGTGCCTAGGGTCTCCATAATTCAGGGTATGAAAACGATCAATATATGGAAGCCAACGAGGTCAATGTGATCATTGTGCCTTCTTCATTATGTGAGCACAAGCAATTGGTAAATGGATCCATTTCGATATATATGAAATTATCTCTATCAGTTGCACATGGATATGATTTATTAGTTCTCAATGCAAAATTAGCTCTATCGAAATTTCGATATAAGTGTTTGAGTAGGTAATGTGGGTGCACATTTTGTCACGGACTATATATGGTCATTCAAGGTACTACAAGCGATAAACGAAGCAACTGAGTTTTAAAGCACCTTGTATTGACGCTTTTTAAAACATATAAAAACCAATAATGTCATTTTTATTGACATACTTGGTCGAGTTGGGGGATTAGAAGAGGCCAATTTCTTTAAAAATCTCTCTCTTGCAGACAGTAGTTGCAAGGCATCCAGTCATTTTTATTGACATACTTGGTCGAGTTGGGGGATTAGCAGAGGCCAATTTCTTTAAAAATCTCTCTCTTGCAGACAGTAGTTGCAAGGCATCCAGTCATGTGTATTCTTTTGGCCGTTTATAAAACCAGGGCATGCATTTTGTAAGTAAAGTTGAAGTCAGTTCTGCTGAGGCATGCACTGTGGAAGTTAAGTTGAAGTCAGTTCTGATGACTTTTTCAAAACTCAACCCAAGCTCAAAGTAGTCAAGATCCATGGTGATATGTATGTATGCTACTTGTAACCTGGTCATTACGAAGAAGGTTCTCCCACTCAAGGATCTTGTTAAAGGAGGGTATTGTCATGTATCTAATTCTAAGTATGGATTGGTTTATGTACATCATTTTTGCAAGTTATGTGCAGGGTCTTTAAGCTTACATTTTTAATGAGTTCAATATTTTAATCTGATACAAACAGGAAGTGAAGGCGTAACAAAAGATAATTTCACCCAAAAAAAAAACATATCAACAAACAATCCACACAACCTAAAAAAGTGATCTGGTAATATAAATAGAAAACCAACCTTGGTTAGTAGATCGAGGAGAATTTACTTGCAAAAGCAAACAGGAAATCGTTCCATTTTGATGAAGAAGCTGCATGGATATCATTTAAATAAAGATAAGCAAATGATGAACAAAACATATATAAAATGTGTTTAAAAGAAGAAAACAAGATACGACCTTGAGCTTCATTGAGTCCGGATGGTTGGGTTTTCACAGTTTTTGTTCGAGCAAAGTTTGAGCTTCCATTAGTAGAAGAAGAAAATTGACGAATTTTTGTTACTATAAGACCTTCGGATGGGCTTAACGTTTATGGGCTTAAAAAACTGAAATACTAAGTTTATTCTTACGTTTATGGGCTTATTAAGCTGATAAGTCCATAAGAAAGTGTGTCAATTGAATAAGTGTGAAAGCGATTGTACCCTTTTTGGTGTGATTGTGTGAGACAATGAGTGTACCAAACAAAGATTCTTTAGGTTTTTTTTTTTTTTTTTTTTTTTTTTTTTTTTTTTTTTTTTTTTTTTTTTTTTTTTTTTTTTTACTTTTGAGTGCTGATCATTACAAGAATTAATATTTGAAGACATAGACGATCCAAATCTAATACTCGGATGGTCACTACCTTATTCATACATTCAATATTCTTACTTAGCCATCATCATATCCGGATGCTCGAAAGCTAACGACGAATATAACAATACGGTTGGGTATGGATAACATTTAGGATATAAATTGATTTAAAATGAAAAATAAACAAAACAAATAAATTAAAATCCTAAGTATGGTTAATTACTTTCCCAACCATCCCATGAATAAGACTCATATCATTGAATAACTCACGCTTTAGGTAGACACGAATTATACTCAATAAAATCTTAAACAAAGAATAATCCTTAGTTGGCGTTCCCATTTTTAAAAGAATGTTGAATAAAAGAATTTTGGGCTAACTAAAATTACACCGAATAAATGAAAGTAGCAAAAATACTTATTGGGTGTTGCACATACCAAAAAACGATAGTTTTGGATTTGTTTGCGCTTCGTGACATAAAATCGGGTGCAGCCCGTGCCACACCCGACACCCATGTAGGTCCATCCCTGTTTGCATGTAAACGAAAGGTACCAATTCATCACTTGCTGTTGCATGAAATAGGGATGATAGGTTTCATCACTTCAAAACAATATTTCCTATGCTCTTAACATTGAATAGTTGGAATTTTCAAGATCAGTCATGTATTTTTCTAAATAATTTATCAAGCAACTTATAAAGATATCATCCACTTCACATTATGACTTGTTGTGGATACTACCATATCAAGTCAAAACCTATGCATAGATAACATGACATGCAATAACAACCATAAGGAACCCCCATACACTGATTCATTACATAACAAAAGATATCATCCACTTCATATCATGACCATGTTGTAGATACTATCTTCTAGGGCTGAGCAAACCACCCGAACGGACCGAACCGGACCGGACCAGACCGACCACATTCGGTCCGGTCCTCGGTTTCGACTTTTGGGCTAATTCGGTATCGGTCTTGGTCGGCCCCGGCCGATCCGGTCCGGACCACAAACCGTCTATTTTGCCTTGTTGGACCGGACCGACCACATTTGGTCCGGTCCTCGGTCTCAGCTTTTGGGCTAATTCGGTCTCGGTCTTGATTGGTCCGGTCCGGTCCGAGACCGATGCTCAGCCCTACTTCTTCATTTAGCCACAAGACTTTTTATTTTATGCTTCAGCCCTCAATCTTTACTTTATTCCAAAATATACCCTAAGAACACAAACACAAGCATAAATAAGAAATGGGTTACTTATGTGAGAGAGTGATGGCTCATGACCAATTGTAATGGAAAACATCAAACATGTATGTTGATGGGTAATCTCGAGTATATACATTGGTAGATAAGTTAGCGGAAACGATTGCTAGCAGCTTTCTTGGCTGCTTTTGTTTTTATTGTCTTACTCTAATGCCGTTAAAAATAAGTTGCCATCTTTTAGCTACAAATATATTTAGGAAAATATAAAACGCTAAAAAGGATACAAACACCCAGACGTCTGTAACAAAACTTGAAGGACTTTGCCAGGAAAGGAATTTTAATGCGCAACCAGAAGAGATGCAAAGAGATATCAAACAATTTTACTCATTATGCACGCTTCATGCTAGGCGTTTGTTTGCAAATGTGTTTAACTATGATCATGTAACTATGCGTGTGGTTATTTGCATGTGTGTTTTCCCAATTGACTCGTCACAGCAAATAAAAGTCGATTTTCAACATTTGTGATTTGTGAAGTGACGAGTTTAATAATTTGAGGGATGGACTAATCAATGAGATTGACAATGGTCACTAGCTATTAAATCAATAGAAAGAAATTTTTTAAGGCTAAAGGATATAGAGATCTTTTTATTATAAAGGAAAGGTTGATCACTTGCTGTTGCATGAAATAGGGATGATAGGTTTCATCACTTCAAAAAACGATATTTCCTAGGCTCTTAACATTGAATAGTTGGAATTTTCAAGATCAGTCATGTATTTTTCTAAAGAAATTATCAAGCAACTTATAATGATATCATCCACTTCATATTATGACTTGTTGTGTGTGGATACTACCATATCAAGTCAAAACCTATGCATACATAACATGACATGAAATAACAACTATAAGGAACCCCCATGCACAGATTCATTAAATAACAAAATATATCATCCACTTCATATCATGACTGCATGTTTTAGATACTATCATAACAAGTCGCAAAACCCATGTGCATACACAAAAGTTAACATAAATAGAAACCACAGGAACCCCACTTGAGTAATCAGATTGCAATGAGCTTCATCACATCTCCCCATACCACAGTCACACACATATCTTTCCCTTCTTCCTTGCTTCCATTGGGAACAAACACTAAGACCACTCCACCAATGAGCTGTGCAATGACTTCACTTGGGTCATACTTAAGTTCCACAGGAACTGGCACAACCTCATTAACAACCTTATCACCTTTAACTGTGCTTGCTTCCCCTTTCACCACAACACATCCATGCTCCATTTTGATTTGAAGATCAGATTCTTGTGTAAAACCAACTGCATCAACAGTGATCAAAAGGCCATTCTTTAAGGCTTTGAGCATGATATTTGGCTCAGCCCTCCTGGTAAATAATGGAGCAATAAATGGAGAAGAGAAGTCAAATAGGTTGAGGAGGTGAGACAGCTCGATATAATCGACAGCAGCTGAGACAACATACAATTTTTATAAGTACCATAATAGATTAACAAAATAATAATTTTGAGTCAACAAAGTCGAGGCAGAAAACGAACCAAATTTTTTCATCAGCCGACCCACACCTGATGCAAAAACATAACAAGTATAAGTAATTAAACATAGATGAAACAATGTTTTTATTTATTATGTTACATTATTAGAAGAAAAAAAAAACTATCAGACTCACAGCTCATGGGTGTAATGTAACGGAAAATAAGCTAGTTTACTCACGTAAAAAAGTTTTTTGAAAACATTTAAGAAGCAATCATACTCGAAAGCAAAATCAGAAAAATTCTAACAGATTTGGCCGTTACTTGTTACCACAAATTTGGATTGTATACTTCTAAGCTAATTAAAAAGCCCATTACTAATTAAATGCATCAAAATTGTCGCCTCCATAAAATTTGGGTTTTATAAATAGCTTGATGACCATTAAAAACAGATGCAAAGCACACTAATAAATTCACTAACATATTCAAAGGAAAAGATACAACACAACAATAGATTTACAAAGCACGCAAACAAATTCAAAGCACACACACAGATTCAAAGGACACCCAACATCTTTTAACGCCAATCATTATCGTATATAAAAAGCATCACAAAGAGACGGACTCCTAATTCACTATCATTTTACTAAGAAAATAATAAACACTTACATCAATCAATAACACAAAATCACGATGAACAATTTGAGCACTAACTAACCATATTATGAAGGTGGTCTAACCCACTGATTACACTTTTGTAAAGATGAAAAGATCGGTATGCCAAAATAGTTGATGGCATACAATTTCGAGTTGAATATGGCTTAGAAATAGGAGATAATGTTGTTGGTGATGGTGCGTGAGTTGAGCCAGTGTTTTGTAGATCTCCGGTTCAAAAGAGAAAGCCTGGTTAATTGGGTGGTCAAGAGAAAAGTGGGTGTGTTTGCAGCGAGTTGGTGTGTATGATAAATGGAGATTGAAGAGGAAGTATAAAGAAGAGGTAATATTGGAAAATGGGAAAGTAAATAGTAGTTGGGAGGTGGGTACAAAAGTTACTGTAATTAAATTCTTTATGAGTTTATGCAAGTAAATAGAAAAGGTAAGGCTAGGCACACTAATGACCTATATTGCATCATCATTCCGGCTGTCACCTCAGCTTTCTCTTTCTTCAACCCATTTTCACCTCTCTCTCCCCACACTCGTGACCTAATTTAAAAAAAAAAAAAAAAAAAAAAAAAAAAAAAAAAAAAAAAAAAATGTGATTTCTCCCTTTACATTCGGTCGGGAGGGCAACCGAATCCACAAACATGCTCCGTCGACAGATTTCGATTAACAGCTCCACAGAAGGGAGCGACCGAATTCCCAATTCGGTTGTGGTATCCTCAACCGAATGTCATTTCCGGCCCAGTGGGGCAGCCTAATGGATGCTTTGTTTTTTCTATTGAAATGTCATAGGCTGAGGCTTTTGTTGAGTTGTTCTTGTGGTCAAATGTTGTTCTTTGTTTTAAGGGTTGTATATGTTCTAACTGAATTTTATTTTGTATTTGTAAGTTGGTTGGTGAATTGCAAGTTTGTCTTAACATTTTTAATAAACTTTATAAATTTTGCTAAAGTTTGTTATAACTTTGTTGTGTGAATTTATTAGTATATTAGGTTTAATTTGGTAGTAATTTTGTTAGTAAATTATATGTAAGTTTGTTGTGTAATTTTGTGGTAAATTTTGTTAATAAAAATGTTCTTGGGTAAATGAGGGTAACTTTTGGTCGATGAAAATTATGGGTAAGCAAAGTTGTTTTGGGTGGTCCGAAATGTTGGATTTGATGTTATGATGTCTTTGGTTGTCCGGAAATTTCAAACACGAATTCTAAGTGATTCTTTGCTTTTTAGCTAGGCAAATTTGAATAGAAGGTATTGTGTTAATCTTTTGCACAATATGCAACTCTTTCTTTTGCACTCCTAAGAAAATTATCCCGAGGCTACCTTTTTTGAATTACACTTTTGAAATTTTGAGAAAAGTGAACTTGAAACTAGAACACTTAACAAAATTCAACTTTTGAAATTGAAACTTTATTGAGCCTCACAAAAGTTTTTGAAAAATGTATAAATTGTCTTTTACACATGTCTAGAGACTTGACATGAGAAACAACGACTATGCGCATGAGAGACAGCGACTAATATAAAACCCAACTAAAATAAAAGTGAACCAATGCAATAGTCTATGCAAATGTAAAAGAGAAAACGAGATATCTTGCAACATTTTGGAACAATCTCTCATTTCTTGCAAATGTTAACCTGGCTTGGCAACATAAAAGAATCTCTTCATAGATAAATATGTTAGTCCAAAGCAAGAACCTACCTATGTCAAGATAGAGAAGTGTGCACGTTAATTCTACAAGGACCTTACAACCTTGAATATGATGTTAGGCCTATGTAAGTAAGAAGGCTATGTTGTTAGATACGGCAATATTTTAAGTGAGTATCATTTTTTAAACATAAGATCAAGCATTTTGGCATACGTTATCCCCAAGGAAGAAATCGCTTCCGATTTAGGTGTAATGCTTAACTAAAAAAATCAAAGAAGACCGTATACTACTGCCGCCAACATAATGTTTGTCGAAAGACAATTGCTCGCTGCAAATAATGTCGAACACTAGTGACCGCTTCTGCTAGTAAATATATGAATCATTCATATCTTACCCTTAAAGATAATATAAGGCTAGGTACAGGCTATGACTCTCAGCGACCCTCATTTTTCCTGCCACCTCAGCTCTCTCTTACGACCTACATACGACCTTTTAGGCATAGTAAGACAACCATTTTTTTTTGGTATAAAATAGTTGAATGAATGGGGTATTTATAAAAGGTAAAGTTTTAAATTTAGGCACATTAAGACGACCAACATATTTTACTTATTATTTTTTTTTTAAAATTTTTTTTTGTATACAAATGGTAAAACATAAAGTTTTTTGTTTGTTTGTGAGGTCTTTGAGGGTCGAGCAGATGACCCATTGGTCCAACTTGGAGCCGGACCTACAACGACCTTCAAGCTGCAACAAGGCCGACCCTGAGTGACCCCAGCGACCCATGGTCGACCCTCCTTATTGCGGGCAGCCTTATGTACTAGTGTAAATGTGTAATACTTTGAGTCTACGTCCATTTTAAGATGGATGTTCGCTCGTTGCTTAGTAGATTATAGGTATCCTAGTTGTATGAAAAGACATGTGACAAGAGTTTCTCTTTACACGGTCAGCATTGGTCGATTTTTGGTTAAAACTAAACTCTCAAACATAAATTTCGGTTTTTGAAAAATGCAAATCATTTGGTTTCGGATTTTTCAGTTTCGATTATTTGATTCTTTTTGTTAAAACGGTTTGGTTTCGGTTTCTTTTTCGGTTTTTTTTTTCACATTTGGATTTACTAATAAATAAACTAGTTAGTTATGAATTATCATAACTCTTAACTTGTTTCGTCTTAATTTCAATCAATAAAAAACAATAATTAGCAAGTTTCCTATTAAACATAGATAATATGTTTCCAAAGAGAGTGAGAGTTCGAATTTGTTCGCTCGTTGAATCATCATAACTCTTAACTTGTTTCGTCTTAATTTCAATCAATAAAAAACAATAATTAGCAAGTTTCCCATTAAACATAGACATTTTGTTTCCAAAGAGAGTGAGAGTTCGAAGTTGCCGGTAGGTCAAAACATTATTCAAACGAGATTAATTGTAGCATAATATATAACAATACAAAACTAATAAATAAAGTACCAAATATGGATAAAAAATCCATATAGTTATGAAATGCAAACCTTAGCATTGTAAACAATTTTTCTAAAAGTCTAGAGATATATCAAATATTTTGTTTGAATAATTAATTAGATAATATTATTTTAAATTTCTTGAGAATAGATAAAGGTAGGGCGGGAGAGTTTTTTGGTTCAGTTTTGTATATGCAACCAAAATACGCCTCAAACACGTTTTTCTAAAAGCGAAACCGCCCCCGACGGTTTTCATTTGGTTCGGTTATTTTGGTGTGATTTTTATTTCTCAGTTCTTGACCATTAAGTTTTCTTGGTGACCAAAAGGTACCCTTTTGAGTTGACTTGACCTACCTAGCTTGCCATAATTCTGACCTGCGTTATTCCGGTTTGGCATGCTTTACTCAACTACCACATGTTATCTACAATACATACTCAACTACAACATGTTATCTACAATAATTCTGACCTGCGTTATTCCAGTTTTGCTTGCCATGGAACCGAGTGAGTATACAAATTAGTGTATATTTTATTACGAGTATAAATTAGTGTTCAGAGTTCAGCCGTACGATCGAGACACACATGTTATCTACAATACATACTCAACTACCACATGATACTACCATCTTGTTTTGAAGTGTGCTTTGCTCTGGTCATTACCTTTTTAATAAGTAGACACTCTTTCTTAGCCCCTGTACCATGTACATGCATCCCATCATGAAGAAATTAAGTAATACAAGAAACAACCTACTAAGGAGTTAAAAATATATACATATACATAGATAATTGATAGTTTTTACATAGCTGCACAAACAAGATTGTAAGTTTATTCGTTTAAAACAAGTCGCTAAATTTAACTAGAAGTAATAACGCAAGAAACATGAAAACCCAAATTTACTTACGGTTTGAGCTTTAGTGGCAATTTGATGGTGTGTCTATGGATCACCTGCAACAAAAATTTACAAAGAATCGAATTGGAAATATTTCACAATAATGAGGAGAGAAAAATTAACCTTCGGATGCATAAATGGTGTGGATTGAGAGGAAATGAGTGTAATATAAGAATTAAGATGGGGCGGGACTAAATGAAATGGGTTCTGAGGATGCCGAGTATCGGTGAATAAGTGTTCTTCACACAACAGTTTTTAATATACTTGAGAGTTCGTAACTACTTGATGTCTACAAGTCATTTTTTAAGATGCATTACAAGATAGAAATAACAATATTCACTGAAAAGTATGTATTTTTTTTTTTGAAAGGCTTTCACTGAAAAGTATGTTGTTAAGTATCTTGTTTGGTTTATAATTTCGGTTTCGGTAAATCATCTCAGGTGCAGTGATTGAGCGCATAGTGTCCTTGGCAACATCGGGTATCATACAGCTTAGCAGCAACAAGNTGCATATGCAACCAAAATACGCCTCAAACACGTTTTTCTAAAAGCGAAACCGCCCCCGACGGTTTTCATTTGGTTCGGTTATTTTGGCGTGGTTTTTATTTCTCAGTTCTTGACCATTAAGTTTTCTTGGTGACCAAAAGGTACCCTTTTGAGTTGACTTGACCTACCTAGCTTGCCATAATTCTGACCTGCGTTATTCCAGTTTGGCATGCTTTACTCAATTACCACATGTTATCTACAATCTACAATACATACTCAACTACCACATGTTATCTACAATAATTCTGACCTGTGTTATTCCAGTTTTGCTTGCCATGGAACCGAGTGAGTATACAAATTAGTGTATATTAATTTATTACGAGTATAAATTAGTGTTCAAAGTTCAGCCGTACAATCGAGACACACATGTTATCTACAATACATACTCAACTACCACACGATACTACCATCTTGTTTTGAAGTGTGCTTTGCTCTGGTCATTACCATTTTAATAAGTAGACACTCTTTCTTAGCCCCTTACCATGTACATGCATCCCATCATGAAGAAATTAAGTAATACAAGAAACAACCTACTAAGAGCATCCACAATGCTCCAAGTCTTCAATGACTTGAAGCATTTAATGCATTAAATGCATACTCTATTTATTAGCTAAAGCTTTTGTGAAAGACTTGGTGTATGTCAAGCTTTTGTGTAAAGCTTTTCAAAAAGCTATTGTTGCAATGGTAAAAACCACTTCTCAAAGACTTCTTAGAATAGCAAAAAGCTTTTGCAATTTTACCCATTGTGGGTGCTCTAAGGAGTTAAAAATATATGCATATACATAGATAATTGATAGTTTTTACATAGCTGCACAAACAATATTGTAAGTTTATTCGTTTAAAACAAGTCGCTAAATTTAACTAGAAGTGATAACGCAAGAAACATGAAAACCCAAATTTACTTACGGTTTGAGCTTTAGTGGCAATTTGATGGTGTGCCTATGGATCACCTGCAACAAAAATTTACAAAGAATTGAATTGGAAATATTTTACAATAATGAGGAGAGAAAAATTAACCTTCGGATGCATAAATGGTGTGGATTGAGAGGAAATGAGTGTAATATAAGAATTAAGATGGGGCGGGACTAAATGAAATGGGTTCTGAGGATGCCGACTGCCGAGTATGGGTGAATAAGTGTTCTTTACACAACAGTTTTTAATATACTTGAGAGTTCGTAACTACTTGATGTCTACAAGTCATTTTTTAAGATGCATTACAAGATAGAAATAACAATATTCACTCAAAAGTATGTTGTTAAGTATCTTGTTTGGTTTATAATTTCGGTTTCGGTAAATCATCTCAGGTGCGGTGATTGAGCGCATAGTGTCCTTGGCAACATCGGGTATCGTACAGCTTAGCAGCAACAAGATGTAATCTCGTTTTAAACATCTCAAAGAAGACACTAAGCTGAATGCGAAAAATATGGTCTTCAAAGATAGGCTTGTGATGAACGTTGTTGCTCTTGGTATTGAAAAGAAGCATGTTGATGCGGATCGATAGTCCAATGGCCAAAGAACAAGAGAAACAAAACACCAATAAGAAAAGTCACCCAAAGGGTTCTTGATTTAGTATCAAAAAACTGAAAAACTTGCACTGTCAAAGCCTTACTAATAGGCAACAAAATAAAACCCGACCCACAAAATCCCTATCTTCTAGGAACGAGAATTGAGTAGGAATATAATTCCTATCCATTCTATTGTTAAACACATATTAAATAAACATATAAGGAAACAAAATAACTTGCTTAAAACTCGAGATATTCGACCAAATGATTCGAGGCATGGGATGCTCCTGCATCATCCTCCCCGTCTTGAAAAAGAGGCTCCCCTGATTTCAAGTCATCGTCTGAATCACCCTCATACAGAGACAAATCAACAACATTGAAGGTAGCTGACACATTGTAATGCCCAGGGAGTTCAATTTTATACGCGTTGTCATTAATCCGTTTGAGAACCCGAAAAGGACCATCAGCACGGGCCTGCAATTTGCCAAAACGACCTGCTGGGAACCTCTCTTTACGCAAGTGAATCCAAACGAGATCCCCTTCCTTGTATACAACCTGCTTATGATGCTTATTAGCTTGAGCTTGATATTTTTCAGTGTTCATAATAATAGTGTCTCGCACTTGTGCATGAAGTTCTTTAATCTCTGCAGATCGGTCATCTCCCTCAACACTAATTCGTTCCGTGATTGGAATTGGCGCCAAATCTAGCGGAGTAATTGGCTCTCGCCCATACACAATAAAAAATGGACTCCTCCCCGTCGTGCGATTAGTGGACCTATTATAAGCGAATTCAGCTTGGGGCAGTGTAAGATCCCATTGTTTCGGATTATCACCAACGAGATTACGCAACAAATTTCCCAAACTTCTATTAGTGACCTCGGTTTGTCCGTCGGTTTGAGGATGGTGTGAACTGCTAAATTGTAATTTCGAACCCATACGAGTCCAAAGTGTGCGCCAAAAATGACTTACAAACTTGACATCCCGATCCGACGTGATTGTTTTTGGCACACCGTGAAGTCTCACAATTTCAGCAAAATATAACCGTGCAACTTGACTCGCATCGTATGTTTTAGAACATGGCACAAAATGGGCCATTTTAGAAAACCTGTCAATGACAACCATAATCGAGTCCTTATGATGTTGGGTGCGAGGCAAACCCATAACAAAATCTAAACTGACATCCTCCCATGGGGCTGCGGGCACAGGCAGCGGAGTGTACAAACCCGCATTACTATGTTGCGTCTTTGCAACATGGCAAACACGACATCGTGCAATGATACGTGAAATGTTGCGTTCCATTTTAGGCCAATAAAAACGACCACGGATTAAAGCGAGTGTTTTGTCTCGCCCAAATTGTCCGGCTAAACCCCCCGCATGACTTTCCAGAATAATTGAGTCCCGAAGAGAACACATTGGAATGCAAACCCGCCGACCTTTAAATAGGTACCCATTCTGTTTCGAAAAATCCCGAAAGGGTGTAGTAGCACAAGAGTTCCAAATGGTACGAAAATCTGGATCATCCTGGTATAATTCACGAAAAGTATCAAAACCCGGTACCTGAATTTGTAATGACGAGGTAAGAACATGTCGCCGGCTCAAAGCGTCAGCAACAACGTTGGCAGACCCTGGTTTATGACGGATTGTGAACGAATATGCTTGTAGAAATTCCACCCACTTGGCATGACGAGCATGGACGGACCCACTTGGGAGCCGGGTTTGGCACGGGCCACACCCGATTTTTGGTCACGAAGTGTAAATTCTTTCTAAAATATGTCATTTCTTGATATGTGCAACCCCCATTTTTGCTAATAAATTCATTATAGTGCAACTTTAATACCAATAATTATAAATAAAAATTTGTGCAACACCCTACAAAAAATTTCAGGGTCCATCCCTGATGACGAGGACTGAGTTTATGCTGGCCGTTGATGTATTTTAGAGCTTCATGGTCAGAAAAGAGAACAAAGTCAGCAGACAATAAATAATGCCGCCAATAATCCAAGCTTCTAACGATCGCATAGAATTCCTTATCGTAAGTGGAATATTTGCGGCGAGCTTCGTTAAACTTTTCACTGAAAAATGCGATTGGCCTTTGATTTTGACTCAAAACTCCCCCAATACCAAGCCCAGATGCGGCACACTCCACCTGAAATACTTCATCAAAGTTAGGAAGCGCTAACACGGGTGCTTGTGTGGCCCGTTGTTTTAGTTCGGCAAAAGCTTTATCAGCTTCCTTGGTCCACTTAAACTTGCCCCCTTCATGCATTCTGTCATGGGCGCAATGATACTACTAAAATTGCGAATAAAACGTCGGTAAAAAGATGCTAATCCATGAAAACTACGTATATCATGAATCGTAGTGGGTGTAGGCCAACTCGTAATTGCTTCGATCTTTGTGGCATCCATCTGAATGCCTTCTCCTGAAACCAAATAACCCAGTAAGATAACCTCATTAGCAAGAAAATGACACTTTTTTTCGTTGGCGTATAGTTTTTGTTCTCGCAAAACGCAGAAAACTTGTTGTAGATCTGACAAATGTTGCGCGGTATCCCGACTGTAAACCAAAATGACATCCGACAACGAAACGAACAATAAACGGTTTAAAGACGTGGTTCATGAGACGCATGAAAGTGCTTGGAGCATTTGATAAACCGAATGGCATTACCATCCATTCGTACAACCCGTCACGTGTCTTAAAAGCTGTCTTCCACTCATCCCCAGGACGCATGCGAATCTGATGGTACCCACTTCGTAAATCAATCTTGGAGAAAATTCTTGCCCCATGTAACTGATCAATTAGGTCGTCGAAACGAGGAATAGGAAACCGATATTTTACGGTTATTTTGTTGACGGCTTGGCTGTCTATACACATCCGAAAAGTACCACCGTGTTTTGGGACCAACAAGGCCGGGACGGCACACGGGCTCATGCTTTCGCGTATTAAACCCTTCTCAAGTAATTCATTGACCTGTTTATGTAATTCCTCAAACTCTTTGGGATTCATGCGATACGCAGGCTTGTTCGGGATAGGGGAACCCGGAATGAAATTAATGCAATGATGTATGTCTCTCATTAGCGGTAGACCGGTTGGAATGTGATCGGGAAACACATCCTGAAACTGAGATAGTAAAGGTTGGACTAAGTCTGGAATTAGCGGTGCAATCGGATTCGCCTCGGTGATTACTAAAGCAAACATGCTTAGTTAAGGATTAAGTTTTGTTAACCCTACAAGTTGCGATTTGGTGAGAATATGGGCATCAGCATTCTGGCGAGTATCAAGTGGCACTAACACAATATTTAAACCTTCCTTTCTAAAGCTATATGTGTTCAAAAATCCGTCATATTTAGCCTTGCGATCATATTGTCACGGTCGTCCCAACAGGATGTGGCACGCATCTATGGGAATTACTTCACACCACACCTCATCATTATATTTCTTTCCAATTGAAAATTGAACAAGGCAACGTTTACTAACCTTGATGAAACTCCCTTTTTTAGCCAAGTGAGCTGATAAGGTTCTGGGTGATCTTCTACATCGAGGCCAAGCTTCTCAACCATACTTGTTGCCACCATGTTGTCACAGCTTCCCCCATCAATGATTATGGTACAAACTTTCCCTTTAGTCGTACATTTAGTACGGAAGATATTGTTCCGAAGCCATGCCGTATCATCACTGGTTTCGACCACATTCACATTCAAGACACTTTGAGTCATTAAAGCGTCTCGCTGGTCAGCATACACGAGTTCGTCGATTTCCTGGACCACGTCCTCGTCGTTTTCTGTGTCATATACGGGCGTAATATCATCCACAATTATGACCAGCTGTTTGTTTGGACATTCCCTCGCGATATGTCCCAACCCCTGGCACTTGAAACAATGTAGAGCTCGCGAGTTAGTGGGGTTTGCTGTAGTACCAACTCCTACATCAGCCTGTTGTGAAGAAGATGGTTTCGTGTTATTTGCTACTGGTGGAAAACTTGCACCGTCAAAGCCTTACTAATAGGCAACAAAATAAAACCCGACCCACAAAATCCCTATCCTCTAGGAACGAGAATTGAGTAGGAATATAATTCCTATCCATTCTATTATTAAACACATATTAAATAAACATATAAGGAAACAAAATAACTTGTTTAAAACTCGATATATTCGACCAAATGATTCAAGGCATGGAATGTTCCTGCAATACACGTGCAAATACAAGTGATTGGTCATGTGCTCAATGTTGCCGCTTCAGCAATCACTCTCGATGGACAAAAGGCTCTCACTCGACCTGTGGATATTTAAAAATATGGGATAATTGTTTCTAAATGTATCGAACTTGTCACCTTTTACTATGTTGTGTAATGAACTTTTTTTTTTTGCTAATGTGTGTATCAAACTGCCTAATCCGTTCTATTCAGTGAATGCTAACGTGATTATGGTTTTTCCGTTAGAGTAAATTACATAAATCGTCCTTGTGGTTAGGCCCAAATTGTAAGTTTCGTCTTTTTCTCTAAAAAATTGCTAACGG
>LBNU01010816.1:61014-96666 GCA_014162995.1 Artemisia annua | reverse complement strand
GGTAAGTCAATTAAAATTCAAGATCAATAAATAATGATCCCCCGTGGGTGTCTTTTGCTGGGGCCTGCGTCCCCCGGAGGTAGGCCAGGGTGTAGTTCGCGCGGCTCCGGCCGATATTAGTAGAGTTACCCAGTGTGTCCACCACCCACTAGGTCACAGTCGGGACAGGAAGCCCTAGATTTACCGACGCCTAAAGGGTTGAGCCCGCGTAATTCCCAAGGTAGATGGATTGAAATGGACGTTGATGGGTCGGCCGCTTAATCATTAAAAAGTTCGGTGGGGTAGTGAGGATGAGCGGGTCACCCGGTGAAACAGCCTGACAGGTATGCAGGAAGTGACCAGGTCCGGGTGGAACGCAATTCAAAGGTGTTACACCCGGATTCACAAAAGTCACACGACCTCGATTCCAAGGTATGGATGAGTGAGGCCAGTTATGAGCTCTGGCTTATGATTGAAGGGTTAGGAATCCCAAAAGGGCTGGAGAAAAAAAACCGACCTCCCACGAGGGCCTTCCCACAAAACCCTGAGGCCTCCTTCCTCACCCCATTGGCATATAAAGTCAACCTCCCACCTCTCCAAAATGAAGGCTGTTTTAGTTTAGTTAGGGTGGTGAGGTGTAATGGTGGTTTGGTGGCGGGGTCAGGTGGTGGTGACAGCCTGGTGTGTCCAGTTAGTTGTTTCATGCCTTGCGATGTGCGGTTAAAATGCTGTGATTTTCCAGGTGTCGGTGTTGTGAGCGTGGGTGGTGGCCGGGTGGGTGGCGGTGGGTGGTGGCGGTGGTGGCGATGGTATATTGACTAACGTTGCCTTTGTTAAAGGACTAACATTGCAAATGATGGTTGGTAAATGGACTAACATTGCCTTTGTTAAACGGCCGTTAGCAATTTTTTAGAGAAAAGGACGAAACTTACAATTTGAGCCTAACCACAAGGACGATTTATGTAATTTACACTAACGGAAAAACCTTAATCACGTTAGCATTAACTGAATAGAACGGATTAGGCAGTTTGATACACACATTAACAAAAAAAAAAATTCGTTACACAACATAGTAAAAAGTGGCAAGTTCGATATATTTAGAAACAATTATCCCTAAAAATATAGCTTTTATGATGCTAAGAGAGTCACCTAGGATTTGGAAGGAGGGTAGATACAATGGTGCAAGATCATTCTTTGTGCCGTGGGTACCAAACGAGGATCCAACCATTATATATAGTTATGGAATTTTAAGTGTGAGATTGAAATTCTTCACACTTTTTAAGTGTGGGGATTTTGAAACAATTATTCACTCTTAAGTGTGAATATCTTTAGAAAAAAGCTCACACTTTATAAAGTGTGAAGAAAAAAAGTGTAGAAATGACAAATTTGTTGTAGTGTATACCCATCTTATTTTCATGTGTGCTTTGCTCTGGTCATTACCTTTTTAATAAGTAGACACTCTTTCTTAGCTCCTGAACCATGGACATGCATCCCATCATCAAGAAATTAAGTAATACAAGAAACAACCTACTAAGGAGTTAAAAATATATACATACACATAGATAATTGATAGTTTTTACATAGCTGCACAAACAAGATTGTAAGTTTATTCGTTTAAAACAAGTCACTAAATTTAACTAGAAGTAATAACGCAAGAAACATGTGAACCCAAATTTACTTACGGTTTGAGCTTTAGTGGCAATTTGATGGTGTGTCTATGGATCACCTGCAACAAAATTTACAAAGAATCAAATTGGAAATATTTCACAATAATGAGGAGAGAAAGATTAACCTTCGGATGCATAGCGAGCCCACACAACCAGGTTGTGTCCAACCTAGAAAGCAATGACACCCTTCCCTTTACGCACGCGGGAGGAAACCACTATCGCCCTAGACAAGACTCGAACTTGAGACCTTGCTTATGAAGGTAAAACCTCCATACCGATAGACCAGAGGCCCATTGGTCGGAGTAGCATTTTGTAACCCTACAATGAGAAGTGTGTACATGCAGGGGAGTGTTACGTCTTTGAACTTGAATAAACTTAATGTTAGCTTTTTATTTTTGTTTTCGGTTGATTTGACAATATTCCAGTTGTACCTCATATTTATAGATTTCTCATGTAATTCTTGTAGTTCTTGACGTAATATCTCGAACTCTTATTTTGGTCGACTCGTGTAAATTTTTCTCCACTCCAAGTTCAAATCGGAAATAACTACTAAGGTTGTAAACTAGAGTGTGTGTGGCGTGCCGAACAATGAGCAAGAAAATGAAAAAAACGAACCAAAATAAAAACGAAAGAGAACACCCAAAAACCGGAACCACTTCTAAAATCGACGATTCGATTTTAGATTTTTTTCTTAAACAGAAAAATTTGGTTCAGCTTTTCATTTTATCCAAATAAGGATCACTGAACCGCCCCATAGTAATCATAATTAAACTTCTAAAAATATTTATATTAATCTTGAAATTAATAATCACGAAAAGTACTGTATAAGAGACTCATATACAGTGTCGTAGCTGAGCAAACGGAGGCCTTGTGCGATGGTCAAAAATATATTATAACTCCTATTGTAACCAAATAAATAGTATTTTGATGATTTATCTTATGTTTTAACTAATATATGCAATATAAAATTGTATAGCTTTCACAACTTTTGTTGAAACTGAATTTTGAAGCCCCAAATATATAATTGATAATATATATTTTGAGACATTCTTGAAAATTTGAGGCTCTGTATAGTAGCACATCTCGCACATCTTCGTGTATGGCTTTGCTCGTATAATAATTCGTAGAAATGCTCACTTAGCTAACATTATAAAGCGCAAGACTTATTTTTAATTCACATGGATTGTTACACTTGAACCGTATATCTCTCATCTTTATATATTTGTAATACGCGCATTTCGTTTTACTGTTCATTGATAATTTCAAAAATGCCCCGATTGCTCAAGGCGTTTGCTTATTTGACCCGATCTCACAAAATTCCCGATTTAGACCAGGGCAACCTGTATTTTTTGGGCAACTCTAATCTGCAAGTGACAAGTGTCACTTTTTTTTACTTTTTTGGCCAATTTGTGTTTTTTTGGGCAACTTGTATATTTTTTGGGCAACTGGAGGACACTTGTCATCATGCGGTTGGATATGCCCAGTTGGCCGGTCTAAATCGGGAATTTTGTGAGATCGGGTCAAATAAGCAAACGTCTTGGGCAAACGGGGGATTTTGGTAATTATCACTTAAATGCGTGGGCTAACTATCTATGAAAACGAGAACAAACAAATAGAATAGTTTGACTTCAAATAAAAAATAAATAAATAAATAAAAGGGGGGGACCACTAACAACCAGAAATAAACTAACAATGAATTAAGCTTTTCACATTTATGAGTCGTTGAATACGATAAAACACTTTTCCAAAAAGATTAATTTTTGTATCCTTTGCAATCAGATGAACATTTAACAAAAATAAGCTGTATTTTCGAATAAGACTGTGTTTGTTGTAGTAATAATACAAGGCCCAATACATCTCATCAAATTTCATGGAAGGCCCAAAGTGACCCGATCTTACCTATCGGGCTTGCTTTGCCGGCTTTTTTAATCGAATTAACTAAATTCCTTGGTCATAAAAGATAAGAAATTCTAAATGTAGCTCTTAGGGTTATAATTAAGGCGCTGTTTGGTTTGTAGATGGGTTTAGAATTTAGATTTGGATTTGGATTCGGATTCGGATTCGGATTTAGATTTTGATTTGGAATTAAATTTTGAATTAAATGAAGAGAGAAAAAATAAATTATTAATAAATTTATTTGTTTGAAATAAACAAATAAATAATAAGAAAAAGAATAGAATTATTAGTGGTTGAAAAAAAAGCATCAAATAAAAATTTTTTTTGATTGGTCACTTTTTTGGAATCCCATCAAAATCCCACCAAATGAGAGTGGAATCACATTTCATATCTAAAAGATGTGTCAGAGGGTATGACAAGTTACCAAACAATGTTTTTAATGAATCTTTCAATCTTATACCCTGCGAAAACAGTGTACCAAACACTTTGTAAGATATGTAAACACGCATTAACTGCTTGTTATTTCAATAACAATCTATACCCTGGAAAGTCTTTGGCGGGGACATGTCGCCGCGTAAAGGTGGGGTTAAGTCCCCGCCAATTGTCTTCAATGTTGTAGTGCCTTACATATAAAATCTCTCAGCCGACTTAGGGTTATAATTAAGATATGTAAACACGCACTTAATTAGGGCTATGTTTAGCAAAACTTATGAAAATAATAATATTTGATAAATATGTGTAATATAATTTTAAAGCACTGGTAAATCAAAGATTATATTCAACTAAGATTGCTAAAAAAAATACGCTTGCAGAAAGATTTCTCCGTTTAATTAATAATATTCAAATGATGAAAATTGAAATACTACATATTTTCCATCATATTAAACACCCTTTAAAAGAGAAAAATGCATCATATTAACTGTAAAATGAATATTATGATAATGTGACTCATGACTTAACCGTCACAACGGTCATAACATAAAATCACCATGCATGCAACCGTCGCATTCCCATGCAACAAACACGTCGGTTGGTTCCATACCTTAACCTATATATACATACGTGAAAATGGCAGTTATTTTTGTTGGACATATACAATCTACAAAACACAACTGTCCTATCAAACGAAGCAAAATTAATCAAGAAGGAGAAGGATAACATGGAGAATACCAATGATTACAGTTGGGGATTGGGATCGGTGGTTGCGATGCTGTTGGTGGTCGTTGCGATGCTGTTTGTGCCTCTTGGAATGGGAATGTTGGCACCACCGTCGATCCCGATGATTCTGGTGATTCCGGTGCTGTTGGTTGTCATGTTCATCTTTATGTGTCATAACTCCAACTCCAACCCTTAGTAAACTATCCTTCTTCTTCTTAAAATAAATGTATCTCCAGAATTATATTACATTATTAATAAATATTTCCATCTTATTCTACATGTTAGATGTCGATCATTTGTTGCTTTTTTATGTTATATGAATATATGGTATGTTATACGTTCAGTTAACCATATATATTGTGCAAAATGAAAAAGATCTAGTAACGCTCTGTTCTCGAGTTTTTTTTTAAAGGAATGGAAGGGGATGGGAAGGGAAATCAAAAATATGGGTGTTCTTAAGTTTTTTTAAGAAGGAAGAGGAGGGGACGGGAAGGTGGGAGGGAGGGAAGGTATGGGGTTTTTTTGTGTATATCTGTTCCGTCCAGTTTTGGGGGGATTGGGAAGGGAAGCGGGTTATTAACATCATGGGCTTGTGTAAAATGACAATTCTATCCTCAGTTTTCATCACGTTTTATATCTTTTAACCTAGCTATCAGATCCAAACGGCCACAACGTTTTTTGCTTTCAATCAAGAAACCAGTTGTAAGTTTTTTCTTTGATTCTAGTTTCAAATTTGATCAGATCGTTTGATGTTTTTAAGTTTTCATTGTTTACATGTGTTTTTCTCAAGATATAATAAGTGTAGAATGTTACTGCAATGTGTTTACATGTGTTCTAATGCAATGGTTTATTGGTATGAATACATGTCTACTGGTCTTGTTATAAAAATTACCTGCTCATTCTTAAGTTTGTATTTCAGTGTAAAGTGAATAAATGAGCAGTTTTTGCCATTTGTATAGAACTGATAAACCGTTTTAAATAATCGAAAAAGTGAATAAATGAGCAGTTTTTCCCATTGAATAAATGGGCGTAGGTGTTAGGACTATGTTAATAATCGAAAATGGTACATGGGATGACTTATTTCCCATTGAAGGAGGTGGCCTTATACATATGAAGTTACAGTTTGTTCTTAGTGATGAAGAGTGGAACCGGATTCGTTTGATGGTAACCTTTTCATTCTTTTGCATGTTATCTCATTCTTTGATTATATAAGGGGTGTTTGGATGTGCGGTAGACTATATTAGTATTTTGAGTATTTAGGTAAGAGTGATCATGGTCACAACGACGACTTCTAAAACGCGCATCCAAACACACCCCCATGTAGCTCAAAACTTGTACCCCTTGGTTAGTTAATTGCTTCCAAATTTTACAATGTTCAACTCGTTTTCTACTTTTCCACTTTAAATTTGCTTCAATGATATATTGCAAAGTGGGACATCAACTCGTGATTCAACTAACTAATTGCTTACTAAACAACTTGACATTGTTAACGTTCTACAGACTTATACTCCGTTTCTCATAAGTTACATTTTATTTCATTACTTGCAGAGAGAAACTGCAATGAAGAAAAAGCAAGCTGAGATTGTTGCCAAATATAATGCATCATCATTGAGCAGACATGAGGTCTCAGGTTTGATCTTGCGCTTTCTAAAAAACTATATAAACACAAATAGTAGTTTAGTAGGAGCACACATTCTTTTTATTGTTAATGCGGTCTTACATTAAAACTTTTCTGAAAGATTTTGTCTAGATGTTTTGAGGGCTACGTCTTCTCAAGATTTCCAAAGAAGTGGTTCCTATAATGAAGTTGATTATACTTTAGCGAGCGCTTCTGCATCTAGTGATGTCATCAAAGAAGAATTTCTTCAGAGGCAATCATTCACAGTTAAGGATTAAATCAATTGAAAAACATTTTGACCCCCTGAACCAATTTAGTTTTAGCTAAATTTTATTTTGACCCATTTAACCCGTTGGGCTTTTAAAACAAAGATTGGATATGGGTTTAAAAATTCAACTGTTTAATAGCATATTCTCGTGTTCTAGAATGCTACTGATAGAAGGGAACAAACTCCATTCTCTCAAACAACAGAGGGGATTGAGCAAAAGGCAATGGCTGAGTACATTGAGAGTCAGGATTCACAAACAGACTCAGCTAATGCAAATTCGTCGGGTAGAAGTGTCACATTATTTAAGGTTGGGGTGTTGCGAATCATGCTTCAATGGGAAATTAAGTACTCTCGTGTGAGGGCCTTTGTGAATTTTTTCATCTTAGTTTGTGGGTCTTACGTTATGTTGGTTTACTTATCAAAGATTAAATGTTGGTTTATGTTTTCATTATGTCTCATATGTGTTGATTGGTACATTTAATGTTAGTTTTTGTCGAAAATTCTAACGTACAGTAAATAATGTTGATTGGCCATACGTATATAAAAGTAATAATTTTCATTCAAGTTGCCACGAGAGAACACAGGCAACTCATCAGATAGATGCCTAGATGGGATTTCCTTTTGGCTTCAGTGGGCCGATGTAACCCGAGTCTTATATGTTAGTACTGTGTATATGAAATTTGCCTTTGTCTCTCACAATGATATACTATGAATGAATGTCAAAATATATAGAACTTTGAGGGTATCTTGGTAATTTGGGTACCTTCCTTTCCTTTCCTTGCAACTTAAAATAAAAACTCAAGAACACAAATAAAAATAACTACTTTCTTCACAGTGTCATTCCCTACTTTCCCCTTCCCATCACATCCCCTTCCATTCTTTTAAAATGTGACTTGAGAACAGAGTGTAACACTTGTATATTTTGGGTATCTCGCTTTTGGGGACATCAAATATGTCGTCATGGACAGGATAAATTTGTCACTAATCCCTTTAATTGACATATAGTACAGTCATCAATTGTCGTCACAATAGATCCATCACTAATTTTATTTAGAGACTAGTTTCAAATAATTGTCACTGGCAAGTGAAAAAGCCCACGACGTCGCTATATGTTTAAGACATCTTTCATCACAAAATTTTGTCACTGAATGAGTTTAAGGTGTCAATAAGTCGTTATATGAGAATCTCGTCGTCACTATATTGTGGGAGAAAATGGAAATATTACAAACTTGGATAAGTGGTCATTGCTAATGTTAAAACCTGTGTTTAACTTATAAATCAAGCGCATTTGATTCAGACATCGGAGGAATACATAACAACGTACGAGTACAAGTTGTTATGGCATGCCAAGACCTCATATTTTGGTGTCACTTCAACTTTTGTGGCAAAATTGCTTTCCTTTACAACTTCTACAATTCTAAATGACACACGTCCATGCATCCATCTTTATCGACTCATATCAATGTTTCCCATAATAATTATAGCTTCGTTTTGTTAAACCTTAATAGTACTATATAGAATGCATAGTTTTGCCGAGTTGGAGAACTGAAAAGTAATGGACCTAAAAAATTGAGATCGATCATGCGTGTGATACCCTTCAAATTTCAATATCAATATTTAGGTTTATAGTTTAAATTTTAACAACATTTCTGCCAAACAAATGCAAACACAGATCATGGAACTCCTATAGTCCTATGACAAAATTGTGATTAATTAATGAATTTAGTTGCTTGATTTTCCCATGTGGCTTTTTACCCTTGGCATTATAAACAAATGCATATGAGCACCGAAAGAACAACAAATAATATTATGACATTACTAATAACTTTCTGCGATTGAATATCGCAAAATGTTTTACGACATCTTAAGACTGTAATAGTTACTCATATAATATATTTATAAAATGAGTATGTTTTTACTCATATAATATACTTATATAAAATGAGTACAGTATGGAAAGAAAGTTTGAGTCTAATATATGTAGTTTAACTTAGGGATGAGCTCGGGACCAATCCCGTCCCGAACCCGTCCTGAATTGATGCTCCCATTTTTTTCCCGGCTATGAAAGGTGTGTACCGATCCCGTACCGAACGGGATTCCGGTACCGGGACCGGTTCCGGGACACGGTACCGGGAAATCGGTACGTATCGGGATATTCCCGCTTTTGTTAAACCATGTTGTTTGACTTATAAGAAGTCAAAGTTTGCGTCTTTCTTGTAGCTAAGTAATTAGAGCTTAATGAGATCAAAACAATCAATAAAATCATTGATTTTTTATTTATTTATTTATTTATTTATTTATTTATTTATTTTGATATCTTCTAATGAATATAATCAAGTGTATATTATAATATAGAAAATAAAAGTTTTCAATTTTGACACAATGCCCAAAAGATCAGTATGATCCTTTTTAAGCATTTGTTTGCATGTGCTGCAACTCTTTTCTTTTCAGAACTCAAATAAATGTGAGAACTTTCAGAACTCCCCTTAACTATCAAAATTTAGTAAATTATTTTATGTTTAATTTATTATATGTAATTTTCATACAATGATATCTCATACAAAGGCTAATCTACAACGAATTCAATGAAAGTTTTTGTATTTTGATCCATTAGATAAGACCATGAACAATACTTGAGATAATTTTACTATGTTTATTAAATCCATTTTATGCAAATCTACAATGAATTCAAGGAAAGCCTTTGTATTTCGATCCATTAAAATAAACTACGAACAATAATTTGAGACAATTTTACTATTATTAAATGGTGTATAAGAGTTCTGTCGGTGCTCACACTTACATGAGTTCTGAAAAGAAAGTTCCCCTATGCATATTTTGAGCGTTTAAAACGAATACAATCATGTTCAGAATAGTCATTTTATATATTTTAAGTTTATGTAAGAATGTGCTTTAATGTTTGATTATGATTTTCTTCAAGTCTGAGATTAAAACAGTAATATCTAAAAACATAAGCATATTCTGCAAAGTGCCATGCTCAACATAGGATTCAAAACAAGTACTTAAAATGTTCAAAAGGACAACATAACATCCAGTTACATGTTCAAAACAAGTACTTAAAATAAACAAACTAAATCATGTTCAACAAATAATTAATCTTGTGAAAGCCCGTATGTGTAGTTGCATGGAATAAATGGGGTACTTGGATACAATTCCCTAAAAAACATGGACTATTATAATTTCGGTACCCAAACGGGATTTCCCGAATAAGTCCCGTCCCGAACCCGAAAGGTCCCGATTTTTTTTGGGCCTTATTTAGTAGTCCCGTACCGTACCATATATCGGGACTCGGTACGGGATCGGTACGGTACCGGGACGGTTCCGGTTCGGTTACGGGAATCGGTACGATATGCTCATCCCTAGTTTAACTTAATAGAGGTGTTAAAACTACAAACAAAGTTTCACAAAGAAATCCCACAAAATGAGGTGGATGTGTTTGATTGGTTTAATAAAAAAGAAGAGAGATAACATATATCCAAATATACCAATAAAACACATCCACGTCATTTTGTGGAAGTTTATTGTGAAAATTTGTTTGTGGCTCTAAGACCCGTCCTTAACTTAAACCGTTTGATACTAGACATTGACCCATTGGGCTGCTCTCCAATTATTTGTCTGTATCATTTTATGTCACATGTTATGAGTTGAAGTGTTTAGTGGTTTTTTAAACGGCACCAACTATTTTTAAATCAACTACTACGTATTTAAATGTATAATTCGAGGCTTTGGTTTGGAGTAACTGGTCAATCAGCTTGTAGAATTTAGTTTGCTGATAATTTAAGGACACTGCAGTAGAGCGTAAGATAGCAAAATATATGAATGTGAAGCTAACAAAACACTTGCAGAAAACGGAACTATATATCAAACCAAGGCTCGTAATTTGCAAAAATTTCAGATCAAAACATTACAAAGAACCAAAATTTGAACCTACAAAAACAGATGGCCAACGCATCTCATGGATGATACTACAGATGAGCTAATGATACTATTTAGATTGTTCAAAAGTCCAAACTTCTACAAATACTGGCGTAGGTCTTCACCAGTTGCCGTTTCCATATCCCTTAGAATTTCTTGAGCCAGCGACTTGACATTTGGTTCCACATCTTCCAACAATTCACCAAGGAATGGTATGGTTTCGGCAATGGATACAGTAAACTCTTCTTTTAGATTATCTAGCAGATACTTCACTATCTTCAACCCCAGTATCCGGGTACGTACCTTCTCACTTCGAGTTTCCATCAAGACCTGTAGGATTTTGACATAATTTCACCATGTTCGTCATGTATAACCTTAGGACAGAGAGCTTACATTCATCATGTATAGCGTTACTTAAAACGCTCAAAATATTATTATTTTTTAATTAGTTTTGAAATCAACTTTTAGACATTGACTATTTACAAGTAAAAAAAATACCCGACTTTCTTTTGCTGGCAGGCCAGAAGAATGTGTTACCCTAAAGTAGACGAAGAAAAAAGTGAGAAGAGAGTTGAAGACCAACCTCATGAACAAGTGATTTCCATAGAAGGTCACTAGCAGATGTAACAGCCATTTGTCCAACACAAGAAACCAACACATCATCAACCTCATTCACAGAGGGTACTTCCGGATGCTGCTCGAGGGAGCTTGGTGGATCAACATCAAGCTGTAAGATGATTGGTTTCAACAACACCTGTAAAAAAAAAGTCAAAAAAAGCCATTTTTAATCAAAATCAAGTATGACAATAAGCTTAATTGAAAGAAAAAATCAAGCGTGAAGTCGAAGATTAACCCACTGAAACAAAATAGAAAGGAAATTTCCACTTACTTGAAAATTTGAGGAGTCAAGAAACTCGAGGTTTCCAGCGTCAAAAAGAAAACATTTATGTAGAGACGACAAAACCAGCGCCCTCACATGCCACTTTCCTACAGACAAAGTAGAATCCTCCTGGCTCTTACTCGTTTCTGAGTCCATAAGCTTTGCCTTCTTCTTTCGAGATGGACCAGGTCTTACAACTTCATCAGTCAGATGCCGCACCAATCCGTTTAGAATATATTTGAAGTATGGAACAAACAAGGATCTGTAGCATTACAGTAAACAATATTAGAACAAATTTTGAACCGAAGTAGCAAAATCTAGAAGTATAATATTGGTAGGAAACGGGTTGAATCGGGTTAGCTAATTAGAAAACTATGTCACTTTGAACGACTGTTAACCTGTTTAAACAAGAAACTTTCAAACCTTTTGATGGTTGGATAAAACCAGCTAACTTTACCATTTTGGGGGTTTAAACACTTAAACTTTATCTTTAGACTTTAAAAAACATGAATATTGGAGGTTACCGAGTAAAAAAGTTAAAATAGTAGGTTTCAACTCACCTGTGGCTATCAACAAGCTTCTGTATTAAATTGAAGAAAGATATTGCCCTGTAGATATTTGCATGCTCTAAATCCTGACTTTGCTCCACATATTCCGACCACTCAACACACCTAATGAAAAGTGGCTTAAACATGTTCTCTGTAAGTTTCATTGTAAGAACCACCATTGCATTGATAACATCCTTTTCAACAGCAGAAATACTTTTGATTGAAGCAGGATGCTGGCGACGAAGATCCAGAGCAAGCAAGCACATGTCAAAAATATTTAAATAATAGGCAGATATTGACGATCGATCCATTGTACTAATGAAGTTTCCTAACATCTGAAAAGTAATCGATAAGCTTGAATCCCCAAATTTGATTGCTTCAGAATATATCTTCAAGAGAGGAGGAAGTGAAAGACGAACCTGGTAAAACAAAATATATAATACACAATAGTCATTAACAGAGAATTGAGATCCAACAGCCCTGTTAGCATAGATCGCAAATCACTTTATATTAAAGCAAATTAAAGTAGCCAGAAGTGTAACATTACTATATATAACCTCCCAAATCACTTCATATTATAACACTAGATGATTAATCATAAACAATAAAAAAAAATTATAATCACGACATCGATTATTTCATTAAAGATATGAGCAAACTTATATTAGAATTAAAATATTTGTTAACTAATCGTATTTTGCTTTAAAATATTTGGATTTGGGACAAAGAGTGTCTCGGGTCGACCTAAGCCAAACCGATCCACATACATACACCAAAAAAGTACCAACTGAGACCTGTTACCCGACCTGTAAACTTTGTTACCTCTTATTATTATAACGAAACCCATGACAAAGTTAGAATTAGAGTCAAACTTACAGGAACTTTTTCTGTTATGAGTTTTCTCACAGCATCAGCTTTCAACTTTAACTTCGAACCAGAGTTATTTGCATATTGGGGACGCAAAACTAAAAGTTCAAAAATACGAGCAAGATACGGATTCAAAAAACCACCAAGCTTATCAATGACTGCCTCTATCGTAACAAGAATAGACATGAAGAGAGTTTCTTTTGAATTTGATGATCCGCTCAAACTCATATCATCACTGTCTTGGGTTTCTGAATTTATACACCTCTTGAAGACATTATCCATGATATTTGGAAGCTCAGGTAGGGCCCGCGGCCCAAGCACATTAATCAATGCACCAACAGTACGGAAACATCCCGAAGAGACAGCCAAATCATCGGAATGTATATGCTTAATAACTGTTGCCAGACATGTGTTAAAGACAGAGTCACTTGAAGGAAAAACCGTGACTAAAACTTCAATAGTGGAAATGGCTGAAAGTCTCAAGGAGCTATGTTTTGATGTATTAGCAGTGTCGTCAACTATTTCTAAGATCTTGTGACACATTTGTTCGAAGCGTTGTAATGTAAGTTCATCGAACTGAAGCCATGAGCTTCTTATGCTTGAATTTAATATTCTTTTATTATGCTTCTGAGTCAGCACGTTGCATTCTTTCGCCATATCACATAGAAGCCCAAGAGCCTATTAAAATACAAATAAATGAGTTTAGAGTATGTTATAATTTTGAAATAATTATTGGTGCTTAGTGAAATTTCTAACCTTTCTTCTCAAGTTACGATCTGCATGGCCTAACAATTTGATGATGACTTCAAAGTAAGTGGAAGGCAGGAGACCCTTTCTGACAGATGTCAAAACAGCATGCATAAGCTCCTTTAGTTCTTTACCTACTGAAGCTGGAACACCATGCTCCTTTCTCCTTGGCCCAACCAGTTGCAAATAGTTGGCGACATGCTCCATTAGTGCCCCACTTGTTGCCTGAGAACGTAAAAGAGAAATAAAGTTTAAAAATGGGATTGAACCAAAATTATCAATTATTACTTTTTTGAAAAAAAAAAGTTGTTCCGTCGAAATATGATTCGAAAAACTCTACTACTGTAAAACAATGTAAAAGTTCATTTTAATTTTTATCTATTGATTTGACAAACTCAAAAACACATTTAGGCAACTTTCAACCCATTTCTGTTTTACAAAACTTTTTCATATAAACCGATATAGCATGTTCAGATAAAGCATAACCGAGAGCCTAAAAAATATCTACTACACAAATAGCTAACTACGAAAGATTAAAAATCAGACCTGAAAGCTACTGACATCTTCACCAGATTTAAGCTTGAATGCTATTTCAGGATCTTGTAATTTGTCACTAATAAACTGCATTGCAACTAGGAGTTGCAGGACAAGTTGCGGGTCCCATGCACCCATATCTATCTTTTGAAGCGTCACCACAAGTGAAGGAAGCCATACCATGCATGAATACTGCTCACAAATTCGCAAGGCAAATACGTACTCCCACTGTGAACGTACATTTGTACTCAATTTCTCTGAAGTATCCTGATTGGAAGCCAATGATCGGAAAAGGAGGACAAGCAATGAAGCTAAGCTGCTGCTCTCCCCTAGAGTCCTGTAAAGTATGCTTAACGGTCATATACACCCAAATCAAAGTTATATTACATCAAGTCTAATGTGAATACTGAACACCTCCAACAAGAAGTGTAACATGACAGCTAATCATAAATACCTCAAAAGGTGCACCATGATCGAAAGTCTCCTATGTTCAGCGACATTAGGCAATATATTCAGAAAAATCTGAGAGAAAGAAATGGCAAGTTAAACTAAGAAAAATAAGTGTCATCATGGTAGAAGTAAAAATATGTTAAGTACAGATTCACATACCTGCAACAGTTCCTCTTGGTTTTCAGTCTTTGACAGCCAGCATGGCACAATAGTAGATATAAGGTCTTCAGATACCTTCTTTGATTGATTGTCCCACTGTCAAGAAAAGAATAGATACAACTAACATTTACTCGCTAAAACAACATCTATAACTAAAAGCTTGGTAAACATTGACCGATTTATGTAAAACTTTAGTTAAGCCAAAACTTGGAATTTGAGATTAAAAAACAATCCCTTGTAACAAACACCTCAAGTGCTTCCATACATCATAAGATAGTTGTTAAACTTCTCCCACACATGTGATAAAAAATATTAACAAAGGCTGCATTAAAGATCAATATACCTGTGTAACAGCTGATTCCCCAATAAGAGTAAGAATATCAAGTATGTAGTCCAAGATTCTGTCTGGCATAACCTTTGAAACTGCTGATAACAACGAAAACACATGATTACGTGTGACTGCATCATCTGTGGATCGAGCACAACTAACCAATAGCTTTATGTCGAAACATTCAGCAACTCCATCCTGCAATTTAAATGGTGTCATTATACGATCAATTAGCAGTAATAATACAAACTGACAGGTGCAACTGAGTTTTTATAGAACAGAAGAAAACCGAAAATGAGTATAACCTGTGCTCTATCATTGATAACGGAATTTGAGATATCTTCAAGAACTGATAGTAGATTCTGTTGAATGTAACACAATTCATTTTGTGAAATATCAGAAGCAGCTTCTGCATGTTCCTCATCCTGCTTTATAGCTTCATGTATCCACTCTTTGTCCATAAAAACAATGCTAAGATGCTTGAACAGTGGCTCCACGAGAGCAGTCCTGAAATAAATGAATATGTGTGTGATCAACTCAATCAATAATAAGCACAAAAGATAATAGCAAACCAACTCAATTTAACTAAACAAACTAATGGATAATCATAGCAAAATAAACATATTTTCCAAGTTTTAGGGCACATTCATCAAATAACAAAAGTTCCAAGCACAACTACATTACTCTATTTTTTTTGAATAAAATGATTTAGGAGATTGTACGCATTTTCAAAAACATGTTAGCCCAATTTCTACCTGTATGACCCATTACTCATTTACCTGATATTATTTTACCCTATTTGACACTATTAGAAATAACACATAACCCGAATCAGCTCATTAATAGGCTAAGAGGTCATTAAGGACACCTCTAAATTGTCTAGCATTGACTGTTCTACACTGGAAGCTCACCTGTTCTCTATGTCTTTCTTTAGTAGCAAAATATCGAGTAAAGAACTCAGAAACGAGAGCTTGCTGCAGCGCTTATGACCCGCATCATTATGTAGTTCAGTTTTTAGATGCAAGGATGCTGTCTTTTTCTTCTTCCCATGCGGTGTACCGGTTAAAGGAACTGCTTTTTCCAAAACAAAATCAAGCATCCGCTGTATGATTGAGCTAGAAACCTGCAATATTAGAGGAAAGTAAATAAAGTTTAGAGCATCTCACAAGAAAAAGCACAAAAGACTACCATAGAAACAAAGAATCAACAATACGAAGATATTGATGATGTACTTATAAGAAAATTCCAAATTTATTGTCCACTACGTTTTAAAATACTACAGCAGTTTGGAAATAGTAATGTCTCAAATTTAAAGAGTCTTAACAGGTGCTTGTGGAATTATAAATAACAAACAAGAGCAAAATCCCAGCCATACAATATTCCTTCAAGGGGGTGAAACCCTTTGAAAAATATCAATAATAATATTAAGCAACTGAGCGGCACAGATAACCATGAAAGGGAGAAATGAATAGAAACCTTTATCTGCAACAAGGCCACCCGAGCCGCATTCTGAATGTCTCCGTTAGAGCTTCGAAACAGACACACAAGTTCTTGAAACACAAGTTCCTGCAAGTTAGTAAACAGCCGGTGGGTCAGACAAAATTGCTAGTAAGCATGCTAAATGTATTAGCATAAGATTTCGTGTTTAGATATCCAATATTTTGTGAAGAGCTTAACGATCAAAAATCAGCTTAGAAGCATCTAGCTTTTAGAAAGAATTACCTGTATTTCAGGCTTGAAACCCCCATACAAAGAGCCATTAAGGCATTTTAAAATAGTAGCACAAGGCTGTATGATGGAAGCATCTTCGGAATATGATCGATCAACCTGCCAGGAAAAAAATAAAGAAAAAGGTGAACATATAATTCAAATCAGGCAGCTTTGACCAGAAACACTACTTGCAAACAAGTTAACCTTTTAACTGATAGATAATGTCAAATATGACTATTAGAAAATACACTATTTCAAGTACCTTTTAAGCTAAATGTATAAATATTTTTTTTTTTCATCCTATTAAAAAAAACAGAACCCACATCGATCCATTCATAAGTAAATGGGTGTATGGCTACCAACCTGAAGTGCCTTCAATATGTATGACTCAACGGCATGCACACCAGCTGCTGAAGTGAGCTTCGTACAGCACTAAAAAACAGATAAAATGTTACTTTACACAAAGCCGTGGGATTCTAAATGCAAATCATGTAACCTCTTTACAGGAAATTACCTCCAGTAATAGACACAGGATTTTAACTTCAACCCTCGACAATGTTTGATGATGGGATTTATTGCGTCTTTCTAACAAATCTTTCAACAAAGAATCCACTTCTTTAACAAGCAAAACTTGGCTTCCCAAGCCTTTGAGCAAAGATAACACTTTCAGCTGCCAAGATGTCAATAAAGAAGTTAATACACATTAACTTGGATACATAGAGAACGATGTTAACTACTAAAGAGAGAGTTGCAAGACAAACCATAGAGCTAAGATATAAAACAAGTAAATCAACAATTTTCCATGAACTTACCACGCCATATGGACATAATAACAGCGCAGAGCTCAAGATAAACTTCAGAATGCTGTCCTTTTTAGGTCGATCAAAGCTGGATATATTTAAAAAAAAAAGTACATTATATATATGAAGATGAAAAAACTGTCATAATCAATGGTAAATTGAATGCTAAGAAAATAGAGGTGGCATGATGGTCAGGTTGGGTAACAGGCAATATGAGTCCAAGTTGATACAGGTAATGTTTCAGTAGTGGTCAAACCAGGCGGTCAGGTTAAGCTGACGTTTAAACACTTTCGTCCATTCAAAGGAATTTAAATTTTATAAGTATATACCCTGTTTGTTAGGAACATTTTAATAAAGGAAACTCTAGCCTGAGTGTAACAGGTGTACACAACTATTTGTATAAAAACTTCAGCCCCATTTGACCTGTTCCTTTTAAGCTAACTTTGTTGACAAGCCCTCTTACCCCGTTTGAAGTATTTAGAAGACAAAAAAAAAAAAAATCTGCCTCAAAATAAGTAAATGTTTTGAAATAGCCATGACTGATTATAGCAAAGTAACTTGATGAACTACCTCTCTCCAATACTCTGTGGCACCAAAAGGCTATGATGTCCGGAGCTTAGCAATGTTGTAAAGAATTCAGATAGAAAATCTATATCAGATAAAATAAGTTTCTTCTGCTGAACCATCATTGCCAGAACGTCTCCAAGAAAATGACTCCATACTGCACTTCTCCCTGTGACAGAAGCAACATAGCATGTTATAAGGTGACTCGAACATTAGTAAGATAGGTCTGAGCTAATAAAGATGTACCATTTTTTCCACCAGATTTACTAACATGTGGCCATAGAGTAGATAGTCCTTCAATGCAGCTCATTGCGGCTGTGCGTATTTCCTGTGAAAAGAGAATATAAATGTAAGGGAGGTAAAGAATATAAATGCAATCACCATTGCAAGTATAAAAGCCAACAGAGCATTTAGCATGCAGTTTACCTGAGAGACCAGGAGCAAACATTAAACATGCGAGTAACAATTATAAGAAACAGAGGTGGCATAATGGGAGGGTCAGTTTAAGCCAGCAAACAATATTACCATTCTTGAGAAAAAGTTATAAAAGAAAAAGGCTTTTGTTATCATTAGACACAATCAAAAATCTTGGTATATAGAAAAGAAAGAAGGTCGTATGCATTATAAACACTTTGGTACTTTCAACCCATGTGACATGTTCCCTTTAGGCTAAAAGTTTTGATTTGACCACTAGGAGATAAAGTCCTAAAACACAACCCAAAACAGCCGCCCATAAATAGTGGTTAAAAATTGCCAAATTGACCAATTCGTAAGCAGATGGTTTGAAATTGTCACCCAATCATATGTACTTCTAAACGGTTTTTAAGGTAGAACACGTGATTACCATATCGTCACTGGAGAGCGGAACAAGAAGTGAAGGAAACTCAGCAGGTAGTTGAAGCAGTAAGCCCTCGTTCACTTCAGTTTTCAAACGGATTCCCTCGTCTAACTGAGAACAAAGAAATGCATACGAGTGCAGGCTCTCTCTTTGGACAGAAGCAGCGACACCTGCAATAATATAATTCTTGTAATGAGAACCATATCAGTAATTCAAGATAATGAGCATCGAGACATAACCCTTTTTTACAGTCCTTTCTATAGTTCAATATTGCTAAATATTTTAGAGCACTATGACTTATATTGATAAATTGAACATAGAACTAACCAAGATCTCAGACATTCAGTAAAAAAGATGGCATAAATGAACAGTAGTATAAAAGATTTCTTTATACAAAATAACTGCTTTGTTTATTAGGCGGAGAGAATGGCAGAATGAACACAGAAAAAAATTCAAAGCAGTTACTCACCTTCGTCAGTGAAAAGTGTAGACAAAAATCGAGCTGGTGAATTCTTCTGTTTGGCAACAAGATGATGAAGATGCTTCTTGAAAGCAACCTTAGAATGAGAAGCAAAGAAGGAAAAAAGATTCTGAAGAATAACTTCCTTCTTGTTTTCATCCTGCAAATGTTAATGTTATAGGATAAGAAAGTGCTAAACCCGGATAAACAAAAAGGTTCATAATTAATTTAAGCAACCAGCTTTCTCAAATTTATTCATTTAATCGCTGAAATTTTTAAGAAGCGGTTTACTCCTTAAAGCTTATTTATTTTACTCTAACAAAGCTGAATTAGACTAATTTTATGATCAAAACCTAAAACTTTGTGTACTATATTAGTATGTTCAGCTAATTAGAAACAAAAAGTGAAACTTTGTGGGCTAGACCACTCAAAAAAACATAAGAAATTGCTTACAAGATTTTAAAAAAAAAAATTGGTTGGTTAAACTAAGCTATTAACTTTAAATGATAACATCACAATGAATGATAAGTGATAACTTTAGACATCAAGTGCTTTGACTAACCTTAGAGGTATCCTCAACAGTTGTTGCAAGAAAGGCATCTAGTAACCTCCAAAATATGCATTTTAATATCTCAGCCTTTAACTCCTCAACTTTTACGTCATACATCTGATCAAGAAATCCTTTGCAATCTCTATCCAGCATGCTTCTATTTGACTGTTATAATAGAAAATTAGTTGGTGTAAAAACTGAATACCATTATGTGTTGTTGACAGGTGTACCTCTTCTGTAGAAACTCCAAACCCAGCTGTCTCTGACATTTCCCACTCCTTCGTTGCTACTGGAAAACAGGACTCGTACAACGCCAAAAATTGACCGAAATCTAAGGCAAATGGGTGAGAAAAATGAAGCAATCAGACTATGCAGTATGCACCGGCATATAAAGCCATTTTATTGACTAACAAACACACAAATGAAGTAAGTTTTAGCAAGAAATTTTTTGGAATCCTAACTATATTAGATATTTAGGTTTCAAAAAATGATGTATTTATTTGGTTTTGCAAAAAATGGTGATGTTACTGGCATTATCCAACAATACTACGGAGTTCAATCCACCTAAAAAAAATTCACCTGTATAATCGAAATTTAACTTCATTGCATTTTATGGTAAGAGATTGGCAACCTTGGAAAGCAAAATTGCTAACAAACAATTAAATAGAAAAAGAAATAGGACCATTTTTACAAACCAACGAAAAAACATCATGTCTGCAGATTTCTCAGGTTTTACCAACTTAGAACGGATACAAGAATGAATAAAGACATATACTATATAGCATTCTTACCTTTATGTGTCTTCATTAGAGCATGCAACATTATCAAGAAAAATAATGTTTTCGACAACTCCGAATCATGGCAGTGTCCAGCAAACCACTGTACATATTCATCAGAGTTGGCCAAGAAGCTCTCTGCCATGACACTGACATTATCAACATTAATGGCCGATGTACTTTTATGCGCCAATTTCTGTAAAAAAAAAATAATAAAAATAACAGTAATAAGCCTGACACAATATAAACCATAGTTGGCTGGATAGTATATGCTTTAATGAAGCAGCAATAAATAAAACGTATCATTCCAAACTAATTCGAGGAATCAAATAATAGTTACTTGCCTGCCCGGAGGTGGGGATGGAAACAAGTTTCTGGTAGAGTGGCCATTTTAACTCCTTCGCGGCACTTAAGGCCTTCAGGTTTATACTCTGGCTCTGATAGGACAAACGAAACAAATGTATATTAGAACGGAGATAAATTGTAGGATACTCGAAACTGCCACTTGTCAAAACAAATTTTAAACAGGCATTTCACGCAGTAGTAGGCCAGCATCAAAGTGGCCCGCCAACCAATAGGCTGGGGTTTAAGTCAAACAAGTGAGTATTTCCATTACTAAAAACAAGGCCTTTTATAAAGAGACCTTCGGCATGATTAGAAGCAAAGGGAATATCATTGCAGCGAGCTCTTTTGTGTATTCTTCTTGGCCTAGGAAGCTTGAAGTTACGTGCTCCAAACATGATATGGTGACATCAGCAGCTAAAGTTGTATTATCCGATACCCCTATTCACGAAAATTCAAGCTAGTTAAAAGATTAACAGTTACATATACATTGACAAACATAAATACAAATCGATCAACCAAATTCGAAATCAAGAAACTGTATGCTAATGGAAGTGTATAATCCATTCACAGTGAAACATCATACATATAGCTTAGGCCATCCGAATAAACCCTACAACAAAAGACTTGTGAAAATATTGACATAAATCACCTTATAATCTTAAGGCTGTTGCAACTTGCAACCGCACATAAAGTATTACAGTGGCCATGTAAGACCACAAATGTTACTAACCAGTCACCAATTTCCACTATTTACTTCATATGCCACACCTCAATGGCTTATGCACTCAAAGTTCTAATTTGAGAACTGAAAGCTAACAATTAAACCATAATACTTGTACTTAGTTCAGCTCTAACATATAACATGTCAAGCTTGCTTCAGCATTTCCAATCTATATTACTCATGCCCTTGACAATTCTAATGAGTTACTTATAAACTGAGTTCCTTCAGCAATTTTTACCCTCCATTGTTGGAGCAGAGCTTAAACCTCCGCAAAATGTACCAACATGCCAACACCACCACTTGGCAATTAGGGCATATAGAAAATGAGTGTTACATTAATGAATCAAAACACTGATATCACTATACTAATGATACCCTCTCATTACATTTCTACTATTATAAAACAGTCACCACAGATGCAAAATTAAATAGAATCATTGAAGAGTTATCGAGGCAAAAAACAACTGTTGGAAAGTAATTTTAAGGTCACCATCCAATAACTCTTTAACTAATTCAGGCAATATTGTGCGCCAGCTAGCAGATGCAGGTACAAATGAGCAGAAATAGAGTAAAGATAGAGTAACAGGAAACGTACCAGAGATTAATATATTGTTGCATCTTTTCAGCACCTTCTGAATGGCATCAAGAAGATCTGAATGTTCTATAAATGCAGACAATCTGCCCATACTTAAAACTGCCTGAACCACACTTAGATCATCATCGTAAAGCCGGCGCAACAGTGCATCATGTACAGTTTGAAACTTCTGAAAAAAAATAAAGAGAAATTGAAAAAAGAAAACAGAAAAAGAATTAGCATACTGCTTGGTGAAATACCGTGTTCAACATTCTAAACTATATACCTAAAATCCGAGAAATTATAATGCTTGTAGAAATTAACATATATTACCTGTGAATTAACGGACTTGTCTCCAAGACTAGAATCCGCATCCAAACTAATAACCGTAGCACGCCGAACCCTGGCCTGTGATATCATGCAGGCAAAATAAATATTAGAAAAAGAGAAAGAACTTTAAGTAGACCATTCCTCTGAAAGTAGCATACTATATATACCTTAGGATGTTCCAGTCCAAACCAAATTTTTGAATCAGATAATGCAGATGATGAGTCCACACCTCCATCTAATGTCTTACAAAGGATTTCATATGCCAAATTATCTTTCTTGGATAGGCCTTCAATGCCCTAAAAAAGTTTATCACTGAAATTAAGATCAAATTTGAAATAGCAAATGTAAAATAGAAGGAGAAGTTGACAAACAAAAGAAACCACGAATGTGTATACATCAAGACAACAAACAACAAACCTCTAGAAAACTTTGAACTGCTTCGCGTAATGCCAGTGGATAATGTTCATTAATGCAGACCAAAATTTGTTTCGCTTTGCTGCTTCCTGTTATATTTATTCCAAAACAACAACAATGAGCAAACATACAAAATCAAGTTGTTACTGATGTAACTTGAATAGAGGTGACAACTTCAACCCATTTACTAAAGATTGGATTGATTCAGCTGTGTTATATACTTATATTTCAACAATAATCTTGAAAGAAATGACCCGAAAAGTAGCAAAAAAATTCAGTTTTACTGCTTAAAACCTCCAACATCATATTCTCCAAGAGATTGAGAATTTATAAACTAACATATGTTTTGTACAATTATCGACACAGTAACAACTAACTAGATTAAGAAAGATAATAATTACGGGCAAAAAGTGATAGCGGTCAGCCCATACAAAGACCCGTTTTAAACCATAACCCAGCCCAGATAATAATTTGGCCACCTCTAAACTTAAATGATGGATCTCAGAATTCATATTTATCCACACTTCACCACATATAATGCAAATATCGATTAGCACTTTGAAATCAAACCTGATGCAGATGATGATGTTTCGGTCCCTTTCTTGGATAACTTCATCGAAGTAGAAAGAAGTTTTGAGACTAGACGACCAACTAGAGCATTAACAGGAACGGTACTTATCAAGGAAAGAAGAACATGATGGCACGTATCATCATCGGACCCATACTCCATAAGAGACTCCAACAGAACCGCCAGAAATTTGTCAATATTGAACTCCTTGGTCAATCCAGAAAGTATCCCAGAAAGATCCCTTCATCACAAAATTAAATCCATGCTCTTAGAATATGAATAAAAAGCATAAAGACAGATTTCAAAAGAAAGATAAACAAAAATGAGCCATTGAGTTCTACCTAATTTCCTTCAAGATATCAACAGCCTTCTTGGGGAGCATTTCCACAGATTGCAGCTGTCATGTGAAGAAAAATGACAAGTCTTATTTTACCTATTAGATTTTGAAATAATACTTTTCACAAAAAGAATGGAACTTTACTTTTCACAAAAAGAATGGAACTTTGTGAATGAATATATTATATTCACTTGCAATGCCAATGCAATCGCATGAAATGAGTACCTGTACGACATTGACCAAAGCCATGAATGACACTCGAAACAACTGCAAATCAGTAGAATCAACTGCATCCTCGCGTGCCACATCAGCAATGGATCGAATCAAGCTTTTGACAAGATTAGGAGACAATGCTGATCTATTAGCTAGTACGCCAACTATCATCAAAGCTCCAGCCTGACGCAATAGCAATCAAGAGCATCTTATATTAAATGATTGTTTATCTCAAACAGCTAAGGGATATTCTTAACATACAATAGTAAACAGCAACAGTCCAATTACTGATCGTGGATGTTAGCAAAAAATTAAAAAATAAAAATAAAAAAACTCCGGCATAGGAAACAGCATGCAAAAAAGGATACAAAAAATTGCAGCATTTGGCTCACACACTTTAATACAATGTTCAACAAACGGTCCAATCCTTAAAATGTCCTTATAAAGGCAAAATATAAAGAAGAGTAGAAGCAAAACTCATCAATAACAAGTTAAAACTAACGAGGTAAAAGGTCCCTACAAATGACACTGAGGCATGTTTTTGAGACTCCATAATGAAAAGTGTAGTCTTTTCAATCTCACCTTGTGATCTATATTCCCTTTTGATGGCGTCTGAAGACCCGAAACCACATATGGAAGTACTCTCTTTACAACATCAGTGTCGATAACAGCAAGAGACCCCAAAACCTCTATAATGACAGCTGTGCAGAAACTTATCACAGGCCTTGTCGGTTGAAGCTTCTTGGTAGGTGAAGCCTGAAAAATATGATAACTCCAATGTAAAATCTGAAAGATCTTTAATAATGTCCCTCGTTAAACAGTAGACATGCAGTACAAAGACTTACATAGTTGCAGAGAGCCTCTAAAACCCCCATATCGCGCAAACATTGCTGCACAATAACCTTCCGGGGTGGCGGTGCACCAGATATTCTAACACCCTCAAAAAAATCTTCATTTACAAAGGAAAAAAAAAAAAAAAAAAAAAAAAAAAAAAAAAAAAAAAACAAAAACAAAAACAAAAACAAATCATAAGAAGCAGAAACGCATTTTGCCTGGGTCTGGCATAATTGTTAAAAAGGTCCGGTCATATTAGGTCATTTTCTTCCAAATTAAAAAGATTAGCATATTAATAGTTGTCTCAAATAATTTTAAGAGATTATTATATTATAACAATAGTCTACTTTATAGGGAAAAAAAGTTTAAAAGGTTTTATGCATTAAAAAAAAAACACACTTTGGGCCACCTTCAACGACCCGTTGAAGATAAAACATGATCTGAACCAACCCATTCATAAGTGATCATGGCAAAGTTGCCATTTCTAATAAATAGTGTAGAGTGAGAAAAGAAGCTTTTATTACTCTGTATCGAGAAGCTGAATTATCCGCACAAAAATATGTGTATCATGGTAAGGCAAAGCACATAGAATTAGTTCCTCGGTGTTGTACACATGGATCCTATAGACAAAAATATGAACACATGAACAGATAATTCGATACAGAAAGACGGCTATACAAGTAAAAAAAGCAACTGTTCTTGATCAAAGCCTTATCCAAACAACTGACAAAAGCGACAGCATACAAAAAACCATAGAAGAAATGAAAGAACACGAAGAACTTAAATATGAATAATAATGCATACTTGTATCTACGTATTAGATATTCGACTGTCCGTAGAGCTGAAGGTAGCTGAAAATATCCGGAAAGCAATCGCAAATAAGAACTGATTGAAGCATTAAGATTTTTATTTTCTTCAATGCCCATGAGTTCTCTGTCCAATTCTCTACTCTTATGTGTAAATAAATCATTCTTGTAGTTCCCGAATCTTTCATCTTGGCTCGCAAGAGCCTCCAACCCTGTCGAAAAAACAAATCTCACATTATTTAAATCTACATTAGTTTCAATGACCATTTATATCAAAAGATCCTATTAAGCATATACCCTAAACTACATCAACAGTTTTATGACCAAATATATGTGGCTAACTAACATAAAACAAGGTATGCGTTAATCTTAAAAACGAGAACAATATATGTCAATAACGAGTCAAAATATAGTGCATATAATACGAATAACTTACTAACTTAGCATTCTAGAATGTAAAACTAAAGCTTATTCAATTTAAGCTATAGCAATAGTATAACTCTAACTTGCAAATAGCTTAATTCGAAAAATTCACCTATTGAGTACTAACAGTAATAGTCAGATATCCCTTAAAAACGGCTATTTTTGCAGTTGACCACGACTTAATACTTCAATTATAAAAACTAAAGCAATCTATGTTATAGGCCACACTAGAATCCAATCAATTGAAACTGTAATACTAAAAACTCACTAGTTTCACATTCTAAAATGCGGAACTAAATTTACTCACTATAAGTTAACTACTAGCATTGTACTGTGTTTAATTCGCAGATAGCTTAATTACAACTTTCGAGTACTAAGAGCTACTAATTTTTACTGCTTATTTGCTTATTTTTAGACAGATAAGCAATTTGAAGTGTTTGACTAATCCAAACCACTTCTGGTTTTTTTTATAAGCAGTTAGTGACATCATGTTTCAATGTGCTTATTTGACAAGCAACTTAATTACTAAATAAACATATTTTTTGGTATTATAGTTTTTACAAATAAGCAAATCCCAATAATATTTCCTGAAGTGCAAAATTAAGCTTTTGAGTACAAAAAAGATGTGTAGGATTGCTAATATTTACTGCTTATATAAAAACAGTTAAGCTCATTATACGAGATGCAACTAATATTGCTATATAAGTAAAACTTTTTTGGTCTTATAGCATGTTTTTACAAAATAAACAAGTCCCGACACTATTCCTAGAGTGCTTACTTATAAGCATGTTATAAGTGCTTAATTTCAGCTTACGGATACCATAATGGTGTTTAGGATTGCTTACTTTTACTGCTCACAAACAAACAAATGACCACATTAAAGTGCTTGTTCCAATACGCAGTTACTGACATGCTTGTTCCAAAGTGCTTAATTAGATGCACCCAAAATTACTAAAACATTTACTTTTTATACTGCTTATAAACGAATAGATAAGCACGTTAAAATGCTTAATTAATCCAAATTCCTACTGCTTTTCAATACGCAGCTTATTTCAAAGTGCTTATTTTAAGATGCAACTAAATTTCCCCAAATAAACATTATTTTCAATATCATTTATTCATTTTCAATAAGCAAAGCCAAACACTATTTCCAGATGCGCTTATTAATAAGCAGAGTAACAGAAGCAGCTAATGAGTGCTTGTTCATAAGCAGACAAAATAAACAATCCAAACACCTAAAATAAATATCAACCCTATTCACATATCACAATTTCTAGCTAGGTTTAAATTACGGTTCACAATTTAGACCGGGAAACATATAAGCTTACGAGTGCTTATTAATAAGCAGATAAGCATAAGCAGACAAAATAAGCAATACCTGAAGAAGCGAGATTAAATAAAGTATCGATATCAATATCAGCAGCTTCTTTAGCATCAAATAAAATAGAAGGACGAGTGAACGGCCTTTTATGAGGATCATTATCTGCTTTTACTATCGTCCTAATAGCTTCTAATTGTGACGCTATTGATGTCGCCATTATTCTTCTTCAGTTCAATAGTTTGTGAAGTTTATATTGTGAAGAAGATATGATAAAACCTAAACCGCCAAATGGGAGGTGGTTGCTGTGGTGGTGTTTCAAAGTTTTTTTTAGGGTTTATGGTTTTGGTGGTGTATATGTTGTGGAGGTGGGTGTTTTTGTTGTGGCATTTTAGGTCCTTTCAGTATTTAGTGGGTTGCATTTTTAGATATGTGTTGTAAAATAATGAGTAAATTACATTGTTCATCCCTATACTTTCCACATATTTTATACGACATCCAAAAGCGCTGATTTTTTCTTTTTTGATCCAAAATCAAGTTTCTATTATGCCGCGAGTCCAAAATTCTGACGGTCGTTAGATTTCCCAGTTAAGTCGGTCACATGCCAGGCACATGAGGGTGGGTTGGTCTTTTCATTGTTTTTGTCCTTTAATGCATTTTTTTTTACTTTTTTGTTTTTTTTTTATTAATTTGTTTTTAATTTTTTTCCTTTTTACAAATGGGTCCCACCACCACCACATACACACAATATCTAACCCAATAACCTCCTTCTTCTACCTCACCACTCTTCTTCAACCTCCATCCCTCATCACCACTGTCACCCACCACCACCATCTATGTCACCATTAAATATTCAAAAGTGCTTTTTACGCTAAAAAAAATACGGAGTATTGTGTTTCTGCTACATGTTATGAACTGTGGTGTTCATGTCGTTTCATTAAACGGGGTCTCCTGAATCAACAATATTGAGGTATAGATAAACTGTAATTATATTGGTTGTAGAAGACCTGCTTTTGTAAGATAAGTTCTAATAATCAGATGATAGAATGTTAAATTGTTCGTTGACTTTTCTAAACTCATTCATCCACTATACCTAGTGCTAAATAACTATATCAAGCTAATGGTATAATATCACAAATGACTGAGAAGTGATCATGTAGCATTACAACATTACGTACTATTAAAACACACTCTTACCAAAGGTCAAATTCATAATAACAATAGACAACTTCTAAAACAAAATGTAGGAAACTTGACAATTAATAGAATAATAAAAACAATAAACCAGTAGCTTTATTTTCATGTAAATTACTTGTAAATCATATCAAAGTACCAATTCCTCTAATTGTTTATTTTTTTATCCAACCACGTCATCATGTTCATAAGATTTTACAAAAGGACATTTAGATCTATTATAAATATATGAATTCAAATTTTTAACCAAAAGTGGCAAAAATGTTCCAAAAAAACCTTCCCCACAAAAAGACAAAGCTGAGCAACATCTAGTAAGGGCGGCCTCCTTAATTAACTAGGCGGTCCCCTTAATTATTAAAGAGACCGGCCACGCTCCTCAGCCCTCAAGTTTTGCCTATAAATACTGGACAATCCCTGACCTTTTTCCTTACCTTTTGCACCTCAAACTTTATGATCTAAATCTTTTTTCTTATCCTCTTAAATCCATTTATCATATAATCATAAGCTTTTGTTTCCAAGTGATCCAAGCTTCAACCATTCAAATACAAAAGAAGAATACTCCTTCAACATCTATAGAAGTAGTATTCTAGTATAATTAATATCATCTTGTAGTAGTGCTAGATAAATTGTAAAGTGTTGTGTGCTTAAGTAGATTGTAGTGTAAGTAATTAGTTGTGGTATAAAGAAGTAGTGTAGAAGTAGTGAGTAGTTGTGAAGATATTGGGGTGAGTAGTAGTTGTGAAGAAGGCGTGAAGAAGTTTTGAAGACATCCTAAAGAAGTTGTGAAGATATTGAAGAAGTAGTGAAGAAGTTGTGAGATTGGTGCTAGCTAGGATTAGAACTCGACATTTAGCTTAGTGTTGTTAATCGGTGTAAGCCAAGGTGTGTAAGGTATTGAAGAAGTGGTGAAGAAGTTGTGAGATTGGTGCTAGCTAGGATTAGAACTCGACATTTAGCTTAGTGTTGTTAATCGGTGTAAGCCAAGGTGTGTAAGGTTTTCTCCGCCATAAAGGAGTTTGTTGACATAGTGAAGAAAACTCTTGAGTGCGGTACTCGGGGAGTGGAGTAGGACGAAGAGGTGATTCGTTGCCGAACCACAATAAATCCTCCGTGTCTTGGTTTGATCTTTCCATCCTTATCTTTTATTTCGTTACCTTACTTGCATTGTTAATTTTTATTTACATATATTTGCTCATATGCTCATATTGACCAAGAGTTGAATTCACATAAGAACGAATCAAAGTATTAAAAAGTAAAAAAGTTTTTCATAATAAATTAAAAAAGACGTAAAACTATTCAACCCCCCCCCCCCTCTTATAGTTTTCCACAACTCAGATTCAAGCAAAATACAAGGCTAAGATCACCTCCAACCAAACACAAATATCCACAAACAAACACAAGTACCCATCGGGTAAAAAACTAAAAACAATTATCTTGTCTTTATATACAAAAACAATTATCCACAAGCTAACATACATATATCGACTAACAAAGTGTACTTAAACTCCGTGAATTAGTCGACAAACAAAGCCGAAAATTAATCTTTCAACAGTAAGTATCAACATACGGTCAAGAATTTAAAACTCATGGGAAAAGTGGTTACATATTTTGAATTTTTGTGCCGTAACATTTCTTTTACCACTAGTTATGAATCTTACAAAAATACTACAAATAACAAGAAAAATTGCAAAAGTGATCAAAATCTTGCATCATCCAGCTAAACTGCCAAAAATTCAAGAAAAATATCTATCCAAGTTCCATGCCCTCTAAAACCTGATGTCTACTCAAGATCCATTTTTGTCCAAAGGGAACACCCTAACCCAAAACCCAAAAAGGTAGTTGAAGACATTAACTTCTTGAACATTAAAAATCCAAGCACGGTGCAAACACATATTACATTGGATCTCAGCCCTTTAGTTTATTTCACTTTGATTCAACCAAAATGTAAGGCCAAGATCACCTCCAAACAAACACAAATATCCACAAACAAACACAAGTACCCATTGGGTAAAACACTAAAAACAATTATATTGTCTTTATATACAAAACCAATCACGCTTCTTAAAACCAGTCACCATCACCAACAACATTATCTCCCCCATATCTAACTCAAAATTCTTAGTAGGTAATATTATATAAGGTCATGGACTATACTTAGGAGCGCGACTAAATCCGTCGCAAGTACCCTCACCTCTTCACAGACACCACACCATCGGATGACATAATCAGAAGTTTGGGACGGGATTCTTTTAACGAGGAAAGACTGTGACAACTCATTTTTTTTCAGGTTAATACTTAGCCATAAACAATCGATCATAAACTTTTGAGTATTATTTGATGTTCTGTATTCCAAATGAGACCATAATATACCACCGTAACTACCGAATCGGTTATTTTTAGTTATTTTGGTTTTGAAAAATCCATTTAAAGAATATTAACCTTTGTTTCACTCGGATTTAACCAAAATGTAAGGCCAAGATCACCTCCAAACATACACAAATATCCACAAACAAACACAAGTACCCATCAGGTAAAAAGCTAAAAACAATTATTGATGCGCGTGATGTGTCGTTGCGGTTTAGCAGTGTTAATGCCTATTCAAGTTTTACATTTATATTTAGCCGACTTATCAATAACACACACACTTAACGAGCAGTGTACCCGGTCAGTTTGTATATAATGGTAAGCAGAGTGTCGATCACTAAGAGTGGAACGTATTATCTAGTTATCCTAATTAGTATTTTAATATCTAAGTTAGTTTTACAGTCTAATCTAACGAAAGGGGGTTCATCCTGAGAGATTGGCACAGTTTGGTTATTAAAATAAACAGTAAATACTAATGAGAACAAATCAGCGAATAACATACATGTACACAGATATATAATAGAGATAATAAGAAGACTTGTCCTGATAATTAAGCAGCTTGTCACTTGTTTTATTGCTAGTTTTATATGAAGTGTATAAAGTTAATCCGTACTCGTTGCTTTCATTATATCGGCGATTAAACCCTTAATGATTACTTATGAATATCCTACTTATCCAAAGACATCGGAGTAAATAGGCGAGGAAGAGGTATGGTAGCCCAAACAGTGCTCAGCTAGACACAAAGGTAATCAATGCACTAATATAAATTCACCAAAGACATCAAACATATAAACTTTAATTGATGGGAAAGCAATTTTAAGGCGGGCATTTGATTTTGCATACTCACAAACTACCGGCCATCAACCCTGATGAATTAAAGCTTACTATTACAATAACACAAAACTACTTAATGAATTGAATACATGCAGGACCTTCTTACAGCTCTAAGATCTTCGTTTGGGGTGTGTCTTGTGTTGCTTGTTCGTCTGAATTCGCCTCCTTAGGGTTATGGTGCACACAAAATTCGTCTAGGTCTTGGGGTATTTATAGTTTCTGTCTGATGGTTCGATGCGGCGCATGTAATGATGAAATGCGGCGCATTGACTTAACTTCGCGTGGGGTCCAAGCTTATTATATTCTGGAATATTCGTACACCGCCTTTAGATGTGGCGTAACTTGAATCTTTATGTGGCGCATGTCCTTCAGTTGTCTTGGATTGTTTCTGGTGAAGTCTTGATGGTGATACGCCGTATGTTAATTGTGTGATGCGGCGTATCTGGAGTAGAACGAGCTTGATCTTCTTCTTTGACCAAAGTTTCATATGCGGCGCATGGTATAATTCCATGCGGCGCATTCTTCAAAGTCAGGCAATGGTCTTCGAATTCATCTAAGTATGATATTGCGGCGTATCTGTTGAGTGAGATACGGCGCATCTTCTGGGTTTCAGTAGACTTTTGACATCTTGCTCATTTTGCTCCGTAATTAGTCCAAAATCGCCAAGTTTCACCTTTTACCTGTTTTTACCTGAGAATCACTAACGTAAACATTAAAGAACCGATTCTCATACATAATAAAGTAAAAGTTAATTAAATAGGATCAATGATGATAATGAAATGTACTTATTTGAGTTCATTAAATATCCCCCACTTGAACTTTACTTGTCCCCAAGTAAACCTTAGATTTAATCTTATGAAAATGTATCCTAAAAGGTGTTAGGATTTGTTTTTAATAGTTAAACACGTATTCGTTTTATCATAATCACACAACCAACCACTTGACGAAGTAGAAACAAAATAATTTTTCAATATAAAACAATTCTAAATCGTTTAGTTGCTAGTTGTGACGAATATTTTATCATAAGCTTGACAAGTATACGTATCTCCCCAACTAAAGCTAAGGAGTAACAAGTCTAAAGCGGTAAAAAGAGTTTGTTGGTTAATGGTTGATCATTCTTTTTAATCTCTATCGATCTCATATTCCAGAAAAAGCGACAAAATCACGAATACATGATCGAATCCACGACCACGATACTCGCAATTGCTCAATTCCTTAACTCGAATAGGCTAAAGATAGGACCAAGTAATCTTCACCAATAATATTATATCAAAAAGGGCCACAAAATCATAAATACATAACCGAATCCACGACTACGATACTTAAGATTGCTCAAATCCCTAATCTCAAATAAATCAAAGGTTTGGATGAAGAATGATATAGGGTATGGATAATATTTGGGATATAAATTGGTGTAAAATAAAAAATAAACAAAGCAAATAGATTAAAATCCTAAGTGTGGTTAATTACTTTCCCAACCATCCCATGAATAAGACTCATATCATTGAATAACTCACGCTTTTGACTCATGTAACTCACGCTTTAGGTAGACACGAATTATACTCAATAAAATCTTAAATAAAGAATAACCTTAGTCGGCGTTCCCGTGACGGCCAACTCCCATTCAATCATAAATATAATATACAACAATTTACATACGTTGGTTAAAACAAACTTCCAACTTTTTTTTTTACTTGTGTAAAATTTCATAACTTTTTCTATCACAATTTTTCCGGATAATTTTTCCATAGTTTTCATAACTTTCAGAAATAACTGTAGAAAGTAGTAAACACACGAAAAATAAACTAAAAATATACAATATATACTTTCACTCCAATTGCATTGTGCAATTTCCCGACCTAACTAAAGATAATGAATTACGCACGCGAACACAGGTAATTGATATGAGCGGAACTAGGCTAGTGAAAGCAAGAACCACTAGGTATCGTTGTCCCAACGAGCGGTGAAATTGATCTCGTCACTCAAGACCGTGAGCTATGTGTCGTGAATAAGGTTTAAAAGAAAGTTTTGTTTTAGTCTATACTACAACGACAAATTAAAGTAAAGGAAAGCGGTAAAACGACATGAAATAAGAAAACAAGTAAAGTTGCATGTAATAAAAGCGATTAAAGAAAGCGGTAAATGAAAGCGATAAGTAAATAAAACGGTAAATGAAATTAAAAGACAATGTGTTTGCAAAGCGACTCGAATAAGTTCGTTAAGCTTGAGGTAAAAGTTTGTGACGAGTTATTTTCCTTTCTCGAGATTAGTTGTTAATTAATCTTTTGAAGAGATATTAACTCAAGACGAGTAAAATAATCGTTCAAAGGTTTCGTCTTCGAATAATTAACTCACACGTCTAAGCAATCTTTCGATTACTTATCACAAACGTTTAAGCTCTCACTAAACTCACAAACTCGAGTGACTAAGCAAACACGTTTTAAAACTACTCACGACTCATATTAAAACGTAAGACTAATAAGAAATTAAAAGATTTGTAAATATTAAAACGTAAAATGTTTTTGGTTTTTAAATTTAATTAATAAAAGAAAAATATAGTAAACGATTAAAAAAAAAATAAATAAAACAAGCTAAAATAAAAATAAGCTAAGTTAAAAAGATTAAATGAAATTTCGGCAGAGTTCCGTTTAGGAATGAACCAAACAAAACTCCACTCGAAGAACGATGGAGAAAATAAAAGTCTAACTCGACTTGTAAAAGAAATAAGAAAAGAAGAGAAGAAGAAACAAGACACGACTCAAAATAAACTTGGACAAAAATTAAACTTGACACAATAAAACCAAACTCGCTATATAAAAAAAAACTAATACTCGCTAAGACTTAAACACCAAACTCGCTATCTATATAAATAATAAAATAAAAAAGTGAAACTCGCTACGAAAATTACGAACTAAATTCGCTATTCAAAATATTCAAACTCGCTAGCTGCTTTCATTTTCATACTCGCTAGGCAGCTCCAAAAGTCAAAACTCGCTACACATTTTCAACTTGCCAAACTCGTTAGGATAAAAGTACGAAACTAATACTCGCTATCTTTATTAAATAGCATACTCGCTATTTGTAAAAAGATTAAACTCGCTATGCATAAAAAAAAATTAATACTCGCTATTAAACCCTAAAAACTAAACTCGCTATTAAACCCTAAAAAAAATAAACTGGACTCTTAAAAACTTTTAACGTGACATAAATTTTATAAAAATAAATAAATAAGACTTGTAAAAACTTGGTAAATAAAATGTAAAGACACTCAAATAAGCTCAAAAATAAGCAAACAAGCCACGGCTTCTTTTAAAAGCCTTAACCCATAAGCTTTTTTATGCGACTCAAAAACTAAACCATGCAAAGGTGGTAAATAAAATTTATAAAAACTTGTAAAGATTAAGAAAGAACTTGTAAAGATTAAAGCAATAAAATCACAATAAGTAAAATCAAGGCACGAAAATTAAATTTTGCATTAATAAAAATTACCTTAAGACATGAAAATAAGCTAAGCTACTCTACCTTACCCCTACTCCTAATCCTAGTCTAATGCTTACAAATGAGGCTACCAAGTGATATTTATCAAGCTAGGGGGTTTACAAGTTTGCTTTCGTGTACGCTTTGCCCCCTAGACTTTTACAAGTCAT
>LBNU01010816.1:44691-60010 GCA_014162995.1 Artemisia annua | reverse complement strand
TAATGAGATCCGCGAATACTTAGCCATAATCATTATTAAAAGATTATATTGGTTAAGGGAAACAAGCTAGGGCTCAACACGCCCGGATCAAGTCAAAATTTTTATTCTCACTCTTACCTAGTAGGAAAGTCAAACGCGGTGTCAAAAATTTTATTCTATTTTTGCATAATTTTTAATTTTTTCTCATTTTTTTTCTTTGGAAATTTTTCAAAATTTTTCAATTTTTGTGGATTTTTGAAGAAAAACGGGGTTGCGCAAGTAAACAACAAAGGTGAAAGTGCTAGGTCATCAAACCGAAGATTCACCCCCCCAGACTAAAGATAAACATTGTCCTCAATGTTTTCAAGGTAAGGGTAATCCTAATAATAAATCTAAGGCCGTTTATTAAGTATGCCAAAGATACCATTAGTCGATTAGATTTGGATATAGGATTTCCATTCCAGCAGCAAGACATGGGACTCGAGTGGAGATGCAACGAACCACGAGCACGAGAGTCATCATGAATTGGGGAAATCTGCACAAACACAAACAACCAAGCAAACACAAGATCGGAGAAGGTCGCCCTCCTCTCGTTACTTATTAGATAATAAAAATGAAATAAAAGGATAAGCATGGGGTGCCTCCCACGAAGCGCTTGTTTAGTAACGAGTCGTATAGCTTAGACTCGCCCCGAATTTACTTGTCCTTGGGGGAGCAAATGAAACGAACATCCGGCAAATAATGTAGGATACCGGGATCAAAAACAACATCCTCACTCGCGGATGAGTGGGAAGGTGAAGAAACGATGGGATAAGTGAAGAATGGGTGAAAAACACGAATGGTGTAAGCAAAATCATAAGTCTCGTCCACCCCTCCATCAATAACTTCATTCAAACCGGATCCTAACTCAACATCGGGTGGTTCTGCTGGTGGACGAGAATCAAAAGGGTTTGAATTGAAATTGGAATTCAAGGTATCATCATCAATAAGCACATTTTTCTCGTCATTCTCAATACCCGGCGGTATCAAGTCATCCGTAGCAAGAAATCGATCACGAGACGGATTATCGGTAATAGGTAAAGGATTGATTTCAAATTGAAAGCACTCATAATCCGGAAGAGATAAATCAGCATGAATAATGGGACTGCCACTACTCTTCTCTTCAAATCGAAAAGTTTCAAGCTCGGGTAGAAAATCACTATCCTTAACGGGGATAGGAGAAGAAGTCGGATGGTTATTCAATGCCTCGATCTTAGAGAGGAGAAGATAAACGTTAGATAATTTCTCACGAAGAGCTTCATCTTGAATTTCATTGTCGTCTTCTTCATCAACATATTCGATGTCCCCACAAGATAAGGAATCATCAGAATCAAAATCGGAGAGCATCTCATCATCGTTCTTCGGAGGGAGAGGAGATAATGGTTCATCATTTAATAAATTTTCAAGAAAACGAATATCTCCCTCCGGATCAAAGTTAACATCATCAACCGGCTTATCATTCGTATCGACAACATTATCAAGACGATCATTTTCAACAATCTCAAAATCACCGTTAGGAGTTTCCCCGGACTCACTTTGGATTGGGACAAGGTTCTCAACACTAGACTTATTGAATTCGTCCGATTCCGTTGCCGGAATAGTGTTAAGAAGCTCGTCCCCCATTGTTAGAGAGTCCTCGGGCTCTACGGGAGGAAAAAGAGGTAAATCACAATTTTCGGCCGTATCAAAAGTATACTTTTCAAAATCGGGTAAAGACTCCTTGAGCTCGGGCTCCAAAGGATCTGACGGCTCAGAAATATCGGAAACAAGTGTCGAAGAACATTTTGGAGAAGCCGGAGGTGGGACAAGTGGTGTGCTCTGAGAGCTAGCGGTTTCCACCACTTCCGTTGTAGTCTCTGGTTCGTGTTCTTGAGGAACGTGAAGTTTAGGTAAGTCATTCTTTTCAGAAATTGATTTAAGCCCAACACGTTTGCTTGACGAACTCGTAACCTTAAATCGAGAAAAAGTAGGATCAATTCTTGACGGTTTAGGAGGAACAACTGATTCTTGGACAACTGAAGGTTGGACGTATTTAGCACTTCCATTATCAAGGGAAAGTACCGGGTCCTTGGTCACCTCGGTTTCTCGTTCCATTTCCATCACCGGAGAAGAGGCAGGAGTCGATGGTTCATTATAGATAACACGAGCACTCGCAAGCTCTAAAGCGGCTAGAATTTTAGAGAAGTCGCCGTCGAGAGATGCCAAAGAAAAATTTTCAACATGTAAAGGTTCACAAGATGGAGTGGGATTGCCACTCGAAGTGTTGATTTCGTTTTCTTCTTTCAAAGTCTCGTCTTCTCTGCTCTCTTTAGAATTTTCCTTTTCTTTGTTTCTTCGAAGAATTAACTCTTGATACTCCTTCATTGGACTGAAAAGTGATTCCCTTTCTTCTTTCAATGTTGGATACGGCTCAGAATGAATATTTTCAACAGATTGCTCAAAATTCTGAGTATTCTGGAATGAGAAGTTATTGGCATACGGTTCTTGCTCATAAGAGTTTTGAAAGGGTAGATTGAAATCGTTTTGATGGTTATTGGAAAAGTGCGAATTGGAATCTTGAGAATATGAATTTCCATTTGTGAGGGCACAAAACAAACAATCTCCATTAAAAAGACTTCTACCACACCTCATGCAAGTACACCATTGACAATAATTCGAGCACGAAGTCGGATCCAAAGGATTTCCACATCCCTTACAGAAAGATTGATCAAACGAAGATAAGTAAGGCTGAGGTGGGTAATTGGAAGAATCTGAAGGATAGTCGAATGAATTAGGGTTTTGATCATACAAGAATGAATTACTTGAACCACAACACAAACAACTTCCGTTTTGAATATCGTTTCCACACCTTTCACACGTACAGTATCGGCATGGTGAACCATAGAGTGGTGCACCACAACCAACACAAAGTATCAATGAATCCATGAGAATTAAACAATTGGGGGTAAGAAGATTGTTTTTGGTTTTTATGTTTTGAAAAATGAAAAGTTAAAAATGAAAACCAATTTTGAAATGGAAAATCTTTTTGGATTTTTGATTTTAGAAAAGTGAAATCAAAAGTGAAAACAAATTTGAAGAGAAAATCTTTTTGTGTTTTTATATTTTGAAAATATTTACAAAAGCTTAAACTTCTCGAAAGAAGGGTCTCCAAAACACATTACTCAAACGATCGAATAACTCAATCTTATCAACCGCTCCCCGGCAGCGGCGCCATTTTGATAAGTTCGCGGGAGCAAAGTACAAGCTCAAACCACGGGTATCGTTGTCCCAACGAGGGTTGAATATGGATCTCGTCACTCAAGACCGTGAGCTATGTGTGATGAATAAGGTTTAAAAGAAAGTTTTGGTTTTGTCTATACTACAACGACAAATTAAAGTAAAGGAAAGCGGTAAAACGACATGAAATAAGAAAACAAGTAAAGTTGCATGAATAAAATGACTAAAGAAAGCGGTAAATGAAAGCGATAAGTAAATAAAACGGTAAATGAATTTAAAAGACAATGTGTTTGCAAAGCGACGCGAATAAGTTCGTTAAGCTTGAGGTAAAAGTTTGTGACGAGTTATTTTCCTTTCTCGAGATTAGTTGTTAATTAATCTTTTGAAGAGATATTAACTCAAGACGAGTGAAATAATCGTTCAAAGGTTTCGTCTTCGAATAATTAACTCACACGTCTAAGCAATCTTTCGATTACTTATCACAAACGTTTAACACTCTCACTAAACTCACAAACTCGAGTGACTAAGCAAACACGATTTGAAACTACTCGAGACTCATATTAAAAACTTAAAGCGATAAAGAAATTAAAAGACTTGTAAAACATTTAACGTAATAAAAGTTTAAAACTAAAAACTAAAGACACGAGACTTAAATAATAAAACGAAACTAAAAAGATTTTAGAAAATTTCGGCAGCATAACGTTTAGATTTAATAAAATGAAACCTCACTCGATAAACGATGAGGGAAAATAAAAGCCTAGCTCGGCTCGAAAAAGAAATAAGAAAAGAAGAATAGAAAACAAGACACGACTCAAAATAAACTTGGACTAAAAATAAACTTGACACAATAAAAACCAAACTCGCTAATGACTTAATAAAATAATACTCGCTAAGACCAAATAATTATTAATACTCGCTACGTACTTTTATACCCTGCCTTACTCGCTACCAAAAGAAAAAAAGAAAGAAGAATACTCGCTATTGTCTTTAGAAATCATACTCGCTACGAAATTTTCGAAACTATTACTCGCTATATGCAAAAAATCTTACTCGCTATTCAAGTTCAAAATTACGAAACTCGCTACCAAAATTACGAAACTCGCTATGTTGAATTTAACATGCAAACTCGCTAGAATTTCGAAATTACAAACTCGCTATCTATTCAAAAAGTCTAATACTCGCTATATATAAAAGATTTAATACTCGCTTATTAAAAAAAAAACTAAACTCGCTACTAAACCCTAAAATTAACGTGACACAAATTTTATAAAAAAAAAAATAAATAAGACTTATAAAAACTTGATAAATAAAACGTAAAGACACTAAAATAAGCTCAAAAATAAGCAAACAAGCCACGGCTTCTTTTGGAAGCCTAGCTTATTTGTATATCTTTTCACTTGAAACAAAAAACATGCAAAGTTGACAAAGAAAATAATAAAAGCTTGTAGAAAAGATTAAAAGAAAAGCTTGTAAAGATTAAAGGAAAGATTTAAGACACGAAAATAAGCTAAAAATAAGACATCAAAATAAGCTTGCATTCAAAATAAATCTACACTAATACATAAAATAAGCTAAACTACTCTACCTTACCCCTACTCCTAATCCTAAATCTAATGCTTACAAATGAGGCTACCAAGTGATATTTATCAAGCTAGGGGGTTTACAAGTTTGCTTTCGTGTACGCTTTGCCCCCTAGACTTTTACAAGTCATGAAAATAACATATAAACTACATTACAAGTCTACTAAACGTCTTAAACATTAAATGTAAACTCTTGTAACTTCGAGGCTTGTGTTGACGTGTATTCTAAAAGTCTTCAAAGATGTAAAAGTGATATCTTGCTCGAATTTATGAAGCTTATCGTAATAATTAGCTTTGAACTTCGATTAAGCATCTCTTTCGTTTTCTCGAGCCTTTAGGAAATAACTTTGTCATCACGGGCTTTCCTTGAGTAAATTTCATCGTTGACTCGGCTTTTAGACACTTTTCCACATCTCGTGCTCGTTTTAGGCTTTTTGGTTGACTTTTGTGCTATTTATGCAATATCCGTCCCTGCACGATCACAAACACAAAAACAAGATATCTTTGGCATTTCGCGTTAGTTTTTGGTCTTATACACACTTAAACTAAGGTCAAAAACATGTGTAAAATAGCACACATCAGTAATGTAAGGAAACACACTTTGCCTAAAGTAACTAACCACGGATTTCAATCTACAGGGTAGGCTAAGGTGTAAGGGTGTAACGAAACATTTTAACAAAGGTGTAAGAAACGAAAGGAATGGCTCTGAGGATTTTTCTAGGGGTATCTTACTCTAAAAATGAGAGTAAACAAAAGGGTCTATACGGGGGTTAACTAACCAGTGTAGTTAGTTAATATCACATAACATATAAAGACTTTTTTTGGGTGTAATCCTAGAATTTACCAAGTTAGACAAGTCACTCCAATTATATCGATAATACTCATTATGGCGGTCTCGAATAGTATACAAGCCAAGTTCTAAAGTTTACAAGTCACCAGCACACTAAAGTTTTTGATTTTAGGCAAAAATAATGTTATGTGTGCGGCTATGTAATTTAGACTTAAGCAAAAACATGCTAATTTTTTAAAAAAAATTTGATATATTAAGTGCATTTTTAAGCATATTTCGAAAAAGTTTGGACAAGTAAGTGTTCTAATTCTCTATCCCCCCAGTTAAGTTAAACAACGTCCTCGTTGCTTGTTTTAAAGGTTAAAAACTGGAAAATAAAAGAATTAGAGCGGAAAAACATCCCTGATATTTGCTCGGAGTGATCCTCCATTATGCGTTTTCAAGCAAAGATCAACTTTCTTGTGGATTAGAACGTTCAAGATCATACCCTCTAAACCCTAATGTCTATTATAGGTCCATTTTTGTCCAAAGGGTATACCCTAACCCAAAACCCAAAAGGGTATTTGAATACATTAACTTCTTGAACATTAGAAATCAAAGCATGAGCAAACACATGTTAATTGATGAATTAGAACATTCTAGATTGAAAACAATGTTGGGAATACATTTTGGTGAGTTCCTCCACCCCGGAAAGTTTAAATCTACAAACAAACACAATTAAATTAGGAGAGTTTAAATCAAACAAAAGTAACCATTGTGTAAAAGCTCATTTTGATCCTATTTATCACACACACCAACTCACTACAACACACCCACTTTTCTTTATCTATCAAAAAATCCGTGATAGGACAACACCAAACACGCACCAAAATGTAAGGTCAAGAACAACTTTAAACATAAAAAATATCCACAAACAAACACAAGTAACCATTGTGGAAAAGCTCCTTTTCATCATATTTATCACACACACCAACTCACTACAAACACACCAACTTTTCTCTATCTATCAAAAAATCAGTGATAGGACAACACCAAACACACACTAAAATGTAAGGTCAAGATCAACTTTAAACAAATAAAAATATCCACAAATAAACACAAGTAACCATTGTGTAAAAGCTCCTTTTCCTCCTATTTATCACACACACCAACTCACTCCAAACACACCCACTTTTCTTTATCTATCAAAAAATCGGTGATAGAACAACACCAAACACACATCAAAATGTAAGGTCAAGATCAACTTTAAACATACACAAATATCCACAAACAAACACAAGTAACCATTGTGTAAAAGCTCATTTTCCTCATATTTATCACACACACCAACTCACTACAAACACACCCACTTTTCTCTATCTATCAAAAAATCAGTGATAGGACAACACCAAACACACACTAAAATGTAAGGTCAAGATCAACTTTAAACAAATAAAAATATCCACAAATAAACACAAGTAACCATTGTGTAAAAGCTCCTTTTCCTCCTATTTATCACACACACCAACTCACTCCAAACACACCCACTTTTCTTTATCTATCAAAAAATCGGTGATAGAACAACACCAAACACACATCAAAATGTAAGGTCAAGATCAACTTTAAACATACAAAAATATCCACAAACAAACACAAGTAACCATTGTGTAAAAACTCCTTTTCATCATATTTATCACACACACCAACTCAATACAAACACACCCACTTTTCTCTATCTATAAAAAAATCAGAGATAAGACAACACCAAACACACACCAAAATGTAAGGTCTAGATCAACTTTAAACAAAAAATAAATATCCACTAACAAACACAAGTAACCATTGTGTAAAACCTCCTTTTCCTCCTATTTATCACGCATACCAACTCACTACAAACACACCCACATTTCTCTATCTATTAAAAAATCAGTGACAGGATAACACCAAACACACAAAGAATGAAAAGTATAGACTTGAAGAAATCTACACAATGCTTTAGTTATCAAGACTCGCAACTTCTTGTTGGAAGCTTGAAACTAAAATGAGTTAGTGAACTTTCTTTGCTACAATAAGAAACTTCANTTTTCTCTATCTATCAAAAAATCAGTGATAGGACAACACCAAACACACACCAAAATGTAAAGTCAAGATCAACTTTATACAAATACAAATATCCACAAACAAACACAAGTAACCATTGTGTAAAAGCTCCTTTTCCTCATATTTATCACACACACCAACTCACTACAAACACACCCACTTTTCTCTATCTATCAAAAAATCACTGATTGGACAACAAATGTAAGGTCAAGATCAACTTTAAACAAATAAAAATATCCACAAATAAACACAAGTAACCATTGTGTAAAAGCTTCTTTTCCTCCTATTTATCACACACACCAACTCACTCCAAACACACCTACTTTTCTTTATCTATCAAAAAATCAGTGATAGAACAATACCAAACACACATCAAAATGTAAGGTCAAGATCAACTTTAAACATACAAAAATATCCACAAACAAACACAAGTAACCATTGTGTAAAAACTCCTTTTCATCATATTTATCACACACACCAACTCAATACAAACACACCCACTTTTCTCTATCTATAAAAAAATCAGTGATAGGACAACACCAAACACACACCAAAATGTAAGGTCAAGATCAACTTTAAACAAAAAATAAATATCCACTAACAAACACAAGTAACCATTGTGTAAAAGCTCCTTTTCCTCCTATTTATCACACAGACCAACTCACTACAAACACACCCACTTTTCTCTATCTATTAAAAAATCAGTGACAGGACAACACCAAACACACACCAAAATGTAAGGTCAAGATCAACTTTAAACAAAAAATAAATATCCACTAACAAACACAAGTAACCATTGTGTAAAACCTCCTTTTCCTCCTATTTATCACACAGACCAACTCACTACAAACACACCCACTTTTCTCTATCTATTAAAAAATCAGTGACAGGACAACACCAAACACACACCAAAATGTAAGGTCAAGATCAACTTTAAACAAAAAATAAATATCCACTAACAAACACAAGTAACCATTGTGTAAAACCTCCTTTTCCTCCTATTTATCACACAGACCAACTCACTACAAACACACCCACTTTTCTCTATCTATTAAAAAATCAGTGACAGGACAACACCAAACACACACCAAAATGTAAGGTCAAGATCAACTTTAAACAAAAAATAAATATCCACTAACAAAAACAAGTAACCATTGTGTAAAAGCTCCTTTTCCTCCTATTTATCACACAGACCAACTCACTACAAACACACCCACTTTTCTCTATCTATTAAAAAATCAGTGACAGGACAACACCAAACACACACCAAAATGTAAGGTCAAGATCAACTTTAAACAAAAAAAAATATCCACAAACAAACACAAGTAACCATTGTGTAAAAGCTCCTTTTCATCCTATTTATCACACACACCCACTCACTACAAACACACCCACTTTTCTTTATCTATCAAAAAATCAGTCATAGGATAACACCAAACACACACTAAAATGTAAGGTCCAGAACAACTTTAAACATACAAAAATATCCACAAACAAACACAAGTAACCATTGTGTAAAAGCTCATTTTCCTCCAATTTATCATACACACTGTTGGGAATTATGCTAAGTGAGAATTCTGCTGATGAATTCTGCTGATGGAATCTGCTGAAGAGCTGGATTCTGATGAAGATATGTTTCTGCGGATGTATAGTTTCTGCGTATTGTGTTTCTGCGGATATAGATAAACTGCGTATTTTGTAATTTAGTTAGGATATGCATGAGGTTTATTAGGAGAAGATAATGCATATCTTCTATAGTTTATAGAATATACTTTTCTTGTGAAACGGTTTAGGGTTAGGGTTCCTTGTCTATAAAAGGAACACATTATTATGTTCTATGTACGCTTTTGAAAAACATTATTAGTTGATATTAAACGATCCATAGAGGATCAAAACGTTCTTAGTATTCTGTGTTCTTGCTTGTATTTGTTTCCGCTTTAGAATACAAGTATTGGAGGCTTTCTATTAGAGTGTTTGTGATTACATAAACATTGGTAACGATTCACGAGTGCTCAAAGATCTATCAAGGTCTTAGATTCAGCAAGTGGTATCAGAGCCTCGGGAGAGTCTCTGTGATACTAAGAACATCACCTTTTTACACACTCATAATCTAAACAACCAACCATCATGCCTGGATCTGACAATGAGTCAGAAGTTACAAACAATCAAAACACCACATCCTTACAACAACTCAATCTCACAAACAGTAATGCAAAATTCCCATACCTCAAGAAGGAAGAGTATGAACTGTGGGCTATGAAGATGCAGAACTGGATCACCAATATTGACTACAATCTTTGGAAGGTGGTCCTTAAGGGTAATAGTCCCAAGAGGACTGGAACTGATCAGGAAGGAAGAATGTACCATCTTGATCCTACAACTGCTGAAGAGATTCTAGCTGTGCATAGGGAAAGTAAAGTTAGAACTATTCTCCTTCAGGCTATACCAGATGATCACATGGGTGACTTTCACTTCATGACTGATGCTAAGGATATCTGGATGGCCATAAAAGCTAGGTTTGGTGGGAATGAGGAGTCAGAAGGATAAGGAAATCAATGCTCAAGCAGCAGTTTCAAGAATTTCAGATCACAGAGGAAGAAGGTATCCACAAGGGATATGAAAAGTTCCACAAGATCCTGAGTCAACTGAATCAGCTGAAGGCCAGCCAGACAATGAAGATTGCAATGCAAAGTTCTTGAGATCCTTACCTCCATCTTGGCTGCAAGTAAGCATTGCACTCAAAGCTAAGGGTGGACTGGATATGATGTCTTTTGATGATCTGTACAACAAGCTTAAAACTCTTGAGCCAGATGTCAGAAGTCCAATTCATTCATCCACTCCCACTTACTCAGCTTTTGTCAGCTCCACCTCCAATATGATGCCTCATACTTCAAGCCTAATTTCCTCAGCTTCATCTTCATACACCACCACCAAATCAAATACTCAATCACAGTCCAGCAGTGTATTGGAAGATGTACTTCACTCTTGTGTTGCTGGATATGAAAGTCAGCAACAACTATCATATGAGGATTTTAAACAGGTGGATCCATTGGATATGGAAGAGATGAACTTGAAGTGGCAGGTGGCTATGCTCTCATTAAACATTAAAAGGTTTGAGAACAAGTCTGGGAGAAAGTTTGGTTTCAATGGCAGAGATCCAGCTAGGTTTGACAGAAGGAAGATCAAGTGTTATACTTGTGGACAAATAGGTCACTTCTCCAGAGAATGCAAGGATAGGAACGCTGCTGATGAGGTTAGGTATTCTACCTATCAGCAGAATCAAGGGGAAGTTGGTACTTCAAAAGCTGGATCTTCCAAGGCTTTGGTAACTTTGGATGATCATGTTGACTGGAAGGCACATGAACGTAGTGATGGTGAAGCTGATCAGAGTGGGTTGCTGGCTAGCTGTGCTACAGAGGATTGTCATGATCAAGTTGCCTTTATGGGCATCTCTCAGGTACAAAATTGTGTGTTTGGTTGTAGTGTCAAATATAATGAGCTTAAAGTATCTTATGATAAATTGAAACCACAATATAATGAATGTTATAAAGAACTTGAGGCACATAAAAATGGTTTAAGGACTTTAGAAAAACAAAAAATTTGGTTTCAAAATAATCAGGCTACTTATGAAGAGAAAATAAGTATGTTAAAAAGAGATTTAAAATGTGCACAAGATGAGTTGATATACACTAAGAAAGTCTATGCTAAATTAGAATCTGAAAACCAAGTACTACAAGAGAAGCTAGATAATGAAATAGCTACATATAAAAAGTGGTTAATATCAGGTGACAATCTAGCTAGTTGTCTATATGGTAGTCAAGCTGTAAATTCTGGAATAGGTTTAGGTTTTAAAAAGTATGTTGGATTAGAAGCTAGGAATGACCTTGGTAGAACCACACCAGCAGGTTTAGCTAATTATGTTAAAGAAGGTTCATTACATGCTGTGCCTGGACCTATAAGAGGAGAACACATGCCCATTGACCTATCCACTACTGTAGACTTTGATGGATCACATCATCTTTATGACAAAAAGTCAAGTGACTTGCCTGACCCTATTTCTAATTCTGCTGACTTTGTCTCTTGTTCTACCAGTAACAAGTCTTCTTACCAAGGGTCTACTGCCTATACAAGTTATGATTCAAGTGAAAAGTCAGACCTTCCCAAGACCTCACCCAAGCCTTCACCCAAGTGTCCATACAAGCCTGTTAGAGTTGTTGCTGATGAATTAAATTCAAAGACAGTTTCCTCTGAAGACTTGTTATTTAATTCTTTGCCAAACAATGATTTTAATTCTGTCAAAAACAATTCTGTCAATGTTTGTGGTTTGAATGCTTTTCATGGAACATCTTTCACTTTTAATAAATCTTCTAAAAAGAAGAAATGTTTTGTTTGTGGAAGTAAATCTCATTTGATTAAGGATTGTAATTTTCATGAGCAAAGAATGGGTGTATGTGCTAGTCAGAAGAAACCTAGACCAATGTGGAAACATGTCCATGATATACCATCTTATGTTCCACCAGCAACTCACTCTACCAGCAGATCCAATTATGCTGATAAATCAGCTTCTGCTGATAAATCAGTTGCTGCGGATACACCTATTTCTGTTGATAGACCTTTTCCATCCAATAGGAAAACACAAGTTGCTAGACCATTCTATAGATCTAATAATTCTTACTTTTCGAATGGTTTTTGGCCTAGTTATTATCACCCAATGTATATGGGGTGGGGGCACCATGGGATTCTGCTGTTAAGCCCTCAGCAGGTTGTTCTTGGACTAACAAGGGACCTAACTATCAAACAAGGTCCAAGAACAATGGTGGATCTTGTACATCTACATGGCCTAACTCTTATGATCCACAAGGCAGGCTCAAGTCAGTAATGACTTGAGTCTCCAAAGTGTACTTATATCTTGTATATTTTTTGTTGTTGTTGTAGGATCATCCCCTAAAGAGTAAAGAAGTTGGCATAGTAGATAGTGGCTGTTCCAGGAGCATGTTAGGAAACAAAGATAAGATGACTGATTTTGTACCCATAGAAGGTGGAGGCAATGTGACTTTCGGTGGATGAGATGGTAGAATCACAGGGAAAGGAACTATTAGAACACCAAAGTTGGATTTTGAGAATGTGTTTTATGTAAAGGAACTGCAACACTTTAACTTGTTCTCAGTATCACAAATTTGTGACACAAAGAACAAAGTATTCTTTTCTGAGGATGAATGTCTTGTACTCTCTAAAGACTTCAAACTTCCAGCAGATACATCAATTCTGCCGAGAGTTCCATGAAACAACAATTTATACACATTCAACATGAATGATGTCCAACCTGAAGGTGATCTAACATGCTTGGTGGCTAAAGCATCCCTGGATGAATCTACAAAATGACACAAAAGGATGGCTCATGTGAATTTCAAGACCATCAACAAGCTTTCTAAACTTGGTCTAATTCAAGGACTTCCTTCCAAAGTTTTCACCAATGAGCACAATTGTGTTGCCTGCCAACAAAGGGAAGCAACACAGAGCCTCATACAAAGTAATTACAGCTGTGAGCACCATCTTAGAACCTCTTCAATTGCTGCATATGGATCTCTTTGGTCCAACTCAAGTCAGAAGTATTGATCATAAGTACTTCTGCCTGGTAATCACTGATGACTATAGAAGGTTTTGTTGGGTATTCTTTTTGAAAACTAAAGATGAAACATCTCAAATTTTAAAAGAATTTGTTACCCTTGTTGAGAACCAGCTAAACAAAAAGGTTAAAGGTATTAGGTGTGATAATGGGACAGAGTTCAAAAATGTTGTTTTAATAGAACTTTGTAACTCTAAAGGGATAAAAAGGGACTATAGTAATCCAAGAACCCCACAACAAAATGGGGTTGCTGAAAGAAAGAATAGGACCTTAATAGAGGCAGCAAGATCAATGCTTGCAGACTCTAAGTTACCCACAATGTTCTGGACTGAAGCAGTAAGCACTGCTTGTTATGTTTTGAACAGGGTATCTATCACTAGACCTCATTTCAAGACACCTTATGAACTTTTGACTGGGAAAGTACCTACTATTCATTACCTCAGACCTTTTGGATGTCCAGTGACCATATTGAACACTAGTGATCCACTTGGGAAATTTGATGGCAAAGCTGATGAGGGGTACACTGTGGGATATTCAGCTCATAGTAAGGCATATAGGGTATATAATCTTAATGCTAAAAGGATAGAGGAGACTCTTAACCTGAGATATCTAGAAGAAAAGCCTAATGTTCAGGGTCAAGGTCATGCTTGGTATTTTGACCTGGATTACTTGACTGATTCTTTGGGTTATACTAGATTTGTTGCTAACCAATCTGCAGGTACACAAGAATCTCCCTCTAACAATGCAGGTGCACTGGATGATGACTCAGAAGATGAATCTGAGTTTGATGAACTAACCATTGTTGTACCTTCATTTCCTCCTAACCAGTTTGCAGGTAATGGTGCAAAAGATTCTCCTGAACAGGATGAAGATGAGACACACTATGCAGAGGATCTTGCTAGGCTCAAGAAGCAAGAGCATGCAGCTACTCAAGAAGCTGAGAGGCTTGGTGAGAAGTTTGCAAAAGATGCTGAGGCACTCCTTCGACAATCAGCACAAGCTGTCAGTGGAAACCAGGATTCTGCTGACAGTTCTCCTGTTTCTCCTGACATCATCAAAACTGCTGATGCTCCTGCTGCTTATACTCCCATTTCTACCCGTGTGTCCACAGACTTTGGTGAACCATATACACGATTTCCAAGTCCTAAAGATCTTGGTAATCACCAACACAAAGCTGGCATCTTCACCTCTTCTTCCTATGACAGTGATTTTGAACCAACTGTGACCAATCTTGACACCACAATTGATGTTAACCCCACTGCTACAAAAAGGATCAGCACTATCCATCCACAGGAGAATATTATTGGTGATCCTCAAGATCCTGTTAGAACTAGAAGCATAGTGAAACAGACTAAGTATGGAGAAGTTACTTTTATTTCATATGTCTCAAATCAGTAAAGAGACAATCACACAGACTTTCAACATTGTCTGGTTGCTTGTTTTCTCTCTCAAATGGAACCAACCAGTGTTCCACAAGCTCTTGCAGATTCTAGTTGGCTTGAAGCAATGCAAGAGGAAATGCAACAGTTCAAGAATCAGCAGGTTTGGATATTGGTTCCTCTACCAGATGGGAAGTATGCCATTGGGACAAAATGGATTTTGAAGAATAAAAGAGATGCAAGGGTATAGTGGTAAAAAACAAAGCCAGATTGGTAGCTCAGGGTTTCAGGCAAGAAGAAGGGATAGATTATGATGAGGTTTTTGCACCTGTTGCTAGAGTTGAGGCCATTAGGATTTTCTTGGCCTATGCATCTTATATGGGCTTTACAGTGTATCAGATGGATGTGAAAGGTGCATTCTTATATGGTGAGATTGAAGAAGAAGTATATGTCACTCAACCCAAAGGTTTTGAAGACCCAGATCATCCTAATCATGTTTATAAGGTTGTCAAAGCTCTTTATGGCCTACACCAGGCACCAAGAGCTTGGTATGCTAGGCTCTCAGCATTTCTGCTGAAGCATGGATACAGAAGGGGTGCCATTGACAAAACACTCTTCCTAAAGAAGAATT
>LBNU01010816.1:19799-36435 GCA_014162995.1 Artemisia annua | reverse complement strand
AGTTCTAGGGAATTTCCTAATGTTGATGAACCGGAACCTCAATCTTTACACAACTTTCCATCCTTAGATATATTTATAGGAGACAAAAGAGGAACCGACCCACCCATCAACCCTTATTATCCGGGTAGTTTTAGGATGAAGGAAGCCATTCACTCACCCCCTTCACCTCACGTGGCATATTTCCACCCTGAGGGTGTGTATCGCTACTTTCACCCGCACTTAATCATAAGTATAGGGAAAACCTCCCCTATTTCCGTTAAATAAGGATAGAGTCAGGCTCGCGACTCGAACAAAAACAAGCGCTTATTCGGAGGCAACCCAAGCTTTATTTGCTTTGTTTGTTTGTTTGTTTGTTTGTTTTTTATTTCCGTATGTGTGTTTTATTTTTATTGTTATTGATTCATGTTTCAAATTAAATTGTGAAAAATGCTTTATTTTGTTTTTAACTTCGTCTTAACTACATATAAAGGTATTTTGCAAAAGATAAGTGTAAGGGAAATCTAGATCTGTTTTAACGAACACGATTGAACATGAATCATAACAATATTATATTAGCATACATATTAGTGTTTGTTGGAGTCAAATGCTTGTATCGAGTCACAATGAATGTTTTACAGAATTTCTAGGAATTAAAACTTCCAGTAATATGTAAACATTCATTTTGCAAGCATTATATCTTTAATTGTTTTATTTCTAAGTCTGGAATTACATCTAGCTGTGAGTTGTCTTTGTTCGGTTTGATGCTTTGGTTGTCATGTTTGTTTTCTCAGGATTACAGGTTATATTGGAAAAGAAGATGTACGTGCAACACATCAAGAGGATGATTATATTTCTAGAGTAAAGCTTATCATGTTCATTCTCTTAGAGGGAGATTCAACCATATTATCACATCATTTTTTTATAAGTTTCATAAATAGACTTATTTATTGCCTTTAGAAAACTAGAAAGGTCCTTATTATAGTATTGTTAAGAGATAAGGACTTAGAATGCAAGATAGTTAATGAAAAGGACCAACGATGCAAAAGATCTAACGACAGGGACTAACCTTGCCAAATTATGAAACTTACAAGATAAGCTTATATATCCTTCCTTATCATGAAGTAAACTAAGATTGTTATAAAAACAAAACACCTATGTATGTGTAGAGATGGAACGTGGCATCTAGGGAATAAAAAGGAGGGAAACTAGCTTATATTCATCATTGAGTAAAAATTAGTGATAAGAATTTCAAGAATTATGCAAGGGTTTCTTCAAGACTAAGGGTTTGTGTTCTTGGTAAATTGGTACAATTTTTGAAGCCTCCTAAGTGTTAGAAGTGATTCTCCATCAAAGGTAAGTAGTTAAACACAAGTTATGATTTCATGATTTATGATAAGAAATTGAAGGTTTTAATTGTTTTATGTTTATTTGATGTTATGTAAACCTAGACATGAATGATGATGAATCTTGATGTTATAAGCCTTGTTATGATTTAATTAAGTCAAGTATTATGTGGTTAAATTATGGTCACATGTGTAGAAGAATTCATGTTGGTGATGTTAATCATGATTAAGTATGTCAAGTTAAAGGATGCTTAAAACAAGCTTATTAAGTGCTTTAACTAGCAAGATAGCTTATGGGCCTGATGAAAAATGATCTTGGCATGTTATATAAGCTGTAAAATAAGTTTGGTTATAAGTGGAATAGCTTACCATGAGTTTTGAATCGTTTTGGTGATATTTAAATTTGGTACAGCAAGGTTTTTCAGAAAATGCGCAGACTTATAAGGGCCGCTGAGAATAAACCGTTCGTCGGATTAATATGACGTCTAAACGAAAGTTGTAGCTCTCTGAGTCTACTTTAGTTCTTATTCTTTAAGTTTTGGCTCGTTTGGAAGATAAATTGGCGTAAAATGCAAAATACAGCAGCAACCCAGTAAATTCTGCACTTAAAGTGTTTTTGTAAAAGTGTGTTTAGTGATGAAATAGCGCCTTAGGTGATCATGTTTAAGTTGTTTAGACTCAATACATGTTAGATAAATGTGTTAGCAAGTTCTAATAGCATTAGAATGGTTATCATGTGAGTAGGTGCTCGTGGAAAGCTTACGGAAGGCTAAACAAGACCTAGAGGTGAGTAACGTTTCATTAGCTTCATATTATTAGATTGAATATGATGATAGAACTTGTGCAATATTTCGGACATAGCCGAAACAAACCATGAATAGTATGCTCACAAGGAGCATGATTTGACAAGTTCAGAGTGCCCAAGAAACGCACCAAAAGTCAAGTAATGTGCCTAAGACGTGCACGATGTAGAACTCCCTTAGTAGCATCCTTAGTGGATGACCCGTGCTTATATTAGTATTCACATCCTTTGTGGATGACCCAAATATACTATTGGCATGTCAAGCAAATACGAACAAGCATCCTTAGTGGATGACCCTAGTTCAGAAAAGCATGATGACAAGTTAGAACCCCAAGAAGAGTACTCGTTGGTTAGGGAAGTTCTTATTCATAGCAGGACGACTAAGCATCGTCTAGTCAGAATGCACGTGCTCAGATATCATGTCATGATTAAGAATTCTGAATAAATCTCAGACTCATGTACAATTAGTAAGACGACTATAAGCCGTACCAATTATTGCATTTGAAATAAGTTTATGTTCAGAATTGCACTGCAATTCAGATATAGCTTGACAAGACGAAAAGTGTTACGGTTTTAAGGGATCATTTAAGCCCTAAATCGTATTTATTTGATCAAATATTACCCTAAATCGTTCCTTTTGTCATTTTAGGTACTTTTGAGAGGAATTCTGGAAAACATGCACATTTGGACGTTTTTGGAGCATAAAAGTGAAGAAAACGACAAAGTCTCGAATTATGCTGTGAACAGTACCTGACGGCGTCAGACACCATAAGGTGACGCCGTCACTTGAAGACAAAAGAGGTGGATTTATGTTTGTACTTGACGCTCCAGAGAACTTTTGAGGAAGTTACACCTGACGGCGTCAGGTGTATTTGGAAGTAGGCCGTCTGGCCTTAGGTTTACAAGAGACGTCCCAGAAGACTTTTGAAGGTGACGGCGTCAGGATTCAACCTGACGGCGTCAGATGATATAGAGTGACGACATCAGAAAGAAGGCTTGCACGAGAAGAAACCAAAGTGGAACCATCACAAGTTAAACAAGACAATCACAACTTGCGCGCGGAGAAGCTGTTACTGTTTTGGCCATAAAATCTTCATACGAACTCGAATTTGGGTGATTCAAAAGCCCATGCGAAGAGGACGAAAAAATCTTCGATTTGGTGAAAACAACGAGCTGACGCCGTCACTTGTTAGGGCTGACCACCCTTTGCCGACAGAAAATCAGCCTATAAATATAACATTATAACTTCACTTTTTGTAAGCCCCAAACCCTAAGTCCGATTCTAGGGTTAGGGTAGGTGTTTTTCCAGCAACTTAGAGGGTCTTAATCACTCCATAAACATCTTGTATTGGTGTGTTGATTCTATATTAATAATGTCTTCCATTATTATTGTTGCTTGTTCTTCATTGATTATGTTTTGCTAAATCACCTAGTGTCTAATTATGATTGTGTGAAACTTGTATATAATCAATTAGATCTTATTGATTTCTTGTTGATGTTTGTGTCTATCTTCATCAATGAGGGCTTGTTGATGTGTGTATCTAACTCCATCAATTAAGGCGTGACAACTTCAATAGATCTAGTTGGTTTAGTTTATAATTCTTGTTTCCTATTGACTCTTGTTTTGATTGAATGTTCCATCGATGTTAGGCTTAAGAAAACTGGCCAACCTCCTTTATGGTAACGTGCTTGAACGTCTTAAGAAACATGTAGTCGAGGCATACTAGGCTATTAAGGTAGTATTTAACGCATGAGCCACTGTTTACAATCCCTATGGTTATGTAGTTCAAGGCATAGGAGGAGATAAGAGCTCATAGAATTGGAGAGATATGTATGTCACTCCATGAGTTATTAGGAATACACCCGTCAATTAAAACAAGGTTTACAGTCAATAGGTAGAATTTGATAGCTAGCAAGGAGTAATACATCATAGGTAGACATGCTTCACTTCTCTTGTAGAACCCTAGTTTACTTTCCTACACAATAGTTTAAGAAGTAGCTTTTGGGTTAGTTGATTAGCAACTAATTCCGCCCCTTCTTCCAAAACCCGAGATCTTTACTTGCTTTCCATAAAACATAAAAATACAAAAAGAATTATCCCTCATCTCTAAACCTAGTAGATAAATTTCAATCCTAACGAACACTATTATTTGAGTTGAACGATCAATCCCCCGTACTTACCACTTCACTATACTACATCGGTCAGGTACACTGCCTGGTGGAGTTGTAAGCCTCTTGAGATCCCTCGAGAGGTAAAACCTGTTGTAAGGTTACAAAACCACGCATCAAGTTTTTGGCGCCGCAGCCCGGGGAGTAGTTATTGCTTAGGTTGAAATTTTATTTTATTGGGTCTACTCATTAGATTCCTATCTAGTGAGATTTTTATTTTCTTTTTATTAGCTTTCCCGTAGTCTATCTTTTCTTTGTGTCTTTGTTCGTAGAAACCTTTCCATTGACTGTTCCGTTCACCATTATGGAGTACGCGAATCCACCATACTACCGACCACGAAACCCATCCGCCCCTAATGACATCTTGATGTTCAACCAATATCAAGATGAACCCATATATGATGCATGGACTCGTTTTAAAAATTTACTCCGAATAGTCCCTCATCATAGCTTCGATTTAGCATCCCTAACCCAAATCTTTTACTGTCGTGTCGACCAATGTGACCAAAGGTGCATTGAGGATTTCGCCAATGGGGACCTTAGGGAATTAAATGCTGAAGAAGCATGGGATGCCATAGAAGAGTGTGCCCAATATTACTATAGAGTAGACAACCCAACGAACGTTAGTGCAAGTCAATTGACCACAAATTTCAAGGGTCATGAAACAAGTTTATTTGGGGATGAATACGCTAATGTCGAGATGCCTAAGTGGATGTCACCTAACATCGTAGTACAAAACGAACACATAGGTAATCTAGATACAAAGGAGGATGAGGGTATAGTTGAGCCACCTAGCTGCATGTCATGGTTAGGCACTACCATAATACAGGATGAACACATTGATGATCTTGTAAGCCCGCTAAATACCCCAAAAATCCTACCATCATTTGAGGCACACACACCGCCCGTGACTTACCCGGAAGAAGTAGAAGAGACTTTAGGAACCCCGATGGAGGTAGAACCCTTGGACCAAGCACCACTAGAGGATATAGGTTTGAACACTTTTAGTGATGACCTTACTCTTAGTTCTAGGGAATTTCCTAGTGTTGATGAACCGGAACCTCAATCTTTACTCAACTTTCCATCCTTAGATTTACATCTAGGAGACAAAAGAGGAACCGACCCACCCATCAACCAATATTATCCGGGTAGTTTTAGGATGAAGGAAGCCATTCACTCACCCCCTTCACCTCACGTGGCATATTCACACCCTAAGAGTGTGTATCGCTACTTTCACCCACACTTAATCCTAAGTGTAGGGAAAACCTCCCCTATTTCCGTTAAATAAGGGTAGAGTCAGGCTCGTGACTCGAACAAAAACAAGCGCTTCTTGGGAGGCAACCCATGTTTTTAATTGTTTGATGTTTTTATTTTATTTGTTTGTTTGTGTCATATATGCTTAATCATAATTGTTTAATTTTCATGTTTCGAATAATTTGTGAAAATGCTTTATTTTGTTTTTAACCTCGTCTTAATTGCATATAAAGGTATTTCACAAAAAGATAAGTGTAGGGAAATTTATATTTTGTTAAAAAGAACGAAATTCGAACGTGAAAAATTCACAATTCATGATTAGCATATATTCTATCTTGTTTGTGTGTCAATACTTGTGGGTATGTTTTATGAGTTCCTATTTGTAATTAATTCCACAAGTATCCTATCCTTTTATTGTTTTGTTTTGTTTTTATTTCTAAGTCTGGAATTTCATCTAGTTGTGGTTTTTCTTTGTTCGGTTTGATGCTTTGGTTTTTGGGTTTGATGATTACAGGTTATATTGGAAAAGAAGATGTACGTGCAACACATCAAGAGGATGATTATATTTCTAGAGTGAAGCTTATCATGTTCATTCTCTTGGAGGGAGATTCAACCATATTATCACATCATCCATACCGAGCGAATCAGGGGAGTATTAGTTTCTTTCATTCTCATTTATTTTACTTTTACATCTTTTATTTAGAACATTGGGGACAATGTTCGGTATAAGTGTAGGGAGGGTAAATTAGGATGACTTAGAAATTACAACTTCGCTTGATTTTTGTTTTGTTTAATAGTGAATGTGTAATAAAGCCAAGAGAAATATTGGTTAGGGCAATTTTAGCACCAAATTTAAAATTTTTTACAACATATAGGAGTGAAACTTTGGTTTTAATAAGCGTCTCATGGATAGGAAATTGTATGACTAGCACAAAAAAACCATACCACTCAAAAAAAAATTCCACCCCAAATATGTGAGGCTCGCCTTAAGATCTTTAGGAAAAAGCATTCATTGTTGGTGCTTATGAGTGTACCGGTAGTTTATAGATTCTAGAACTTGCGTTCGTGATGCATACCGAGACCGCTAGTGAGACTACATTCGTGTAGTTAGGATTGACTACGTGATAAGAGGCATTAGGATTAACCCATTGTTTTACACCCGTGCTTTTGTTATAATTACGTTGGCTACATTGGTCAAGTAATTCTCCCACACCCTTTGTGTTGTACCCATTTTTGGTACACGATACCCCTAGTACACCCCTCAGAGCCTATCTTTTCGTTTCGACCTTTGAGCATCTTACTCAAAGTGAGAATTTGTTTACACCCCACTTAAATGTACACCCAAATCGCCTTAGCCTACCCTGTATGCACTCACCTTTAGTGCATTATTGTGACAACATTTGTGTTAAACTCTTAGTTAATTGTCTAATCGATTACATGGTTGCTAAGTCGAGTCATATCCTTGTACATATTGTTTTGGGACGATTGAGACTCATGAGTAAAGTACTAGTGTAATGGAGTAATGGGGAAGAACAACATTATTACCCCCATATGTGCTAAATATTTTAAAAGTACTCCAAGGTTTTCAATTATCTTAATTCGAGTTACTAGAATAGTAAGTGTAAAGTATGTAAAAGTTCAAGTGTAGGGAGGAAACGAGCTCCCTTTGATGTATTATTTTGGATGGTAGAGTAAAAGTGTATGCACAAAAAAAATAAAAAAATAAATAAAAAATAAAAAATCAAGAAAAATACAAAAAAAAATTAGAAAAAGAAAAGAGAAAAACATACGGGCTACCATCCGTTTCTTTTATTTTATTGTTTAAGGCGAAATAGTGTCTTGAAAAAATACAAAAAGAGAGTCGTAGTAGTTTAAGTTGAGTCGAGTCTTGGCTTAGCAACGCCTCATTGTACATGTAATTGACCAAGACGATTGACTTGCCACCAGTAAACTATCCTTTATCCAACAAAACCGTGTTTTCCATACCCTACACCTAACGTTATAACCCTTTGTAAAGACCTCTTTGATAGTTTATCCTAGGTGCTTACGCCAAAAGTGGTGGAGGCGTGATCCTTTCCCAAGCCTATGGTAATCTATTTTCTATGACAGGTAATGAGTGATATTTCTCAATTTCCAATTATGATATATAAATTTTCAACACCCGAGAGATGAGAGTATCCAAACACTTAATGTGAGGTGCTAGTGTATAATTTCCGTGCTTATTCTGACTAAGGTGGAATGATCATTTGTTGTAATTACTTTTATATTCGTGTTAAATGACCCCTAACTTATATTTTGATTGGTGGAAAAGCTCATTTGCTTGAGGACAAGCAAATCCCAAGTGTAGGGATATTTGATAAGACGAAAAGTGTACCCGTTTTAGGGGGTCATTTAAGCCCTAAATCGTATTTATTTGATCAAATATTGCCTTAAATCGTTTCTTTTCTCATTTTAGGTACTTGGGACGTGATTTCTGAAATATGAAGCATTTTGGAGCTTTTTGGACGTATTTATGCTCAAGAACGAATAAACCAACAAAGCCATGAAAAAAGGTCAGGAAACACAACCTGACGGCGTCATGCCTTAAAAGCTGACGCCGTCACGAGAAGATCATGGAGTTGGAAAATTCCTAACGTGACGCTCCAGAGAACTTTTGAGGAAGTTACACCTGACGGCGTCAGGTGTATTTGGAAGTAGGCCGTCTGGCCTTAAGTTAACAAGAGACGTCCCAGAAGACTTTTGAAGGTGACGGCGTCAGGATTCAACCTGACGGCGTCAGATGATATAGAGTGACGACGTCAGAAAGAAGGCTTGCACGAGAAGAAACCAAAGTGGAACCATCACAAGTTAAACAAGACAATCACAACTTGCGCGCGGAGTAGCTGTTACTGTTTTGGCCATAAAATCTTCATACGAACTCGGATTTGGGTGGTTCAAAAGCCCATGCGAAGAGGACGAAAAAATCTTCGATTTGGTGAAAACGACGGGCTGACGCCGTCACTTGTTAGGGCTGACGCCGTCACCCTTTGCCGACAGTAAAGTTGCCTATAAATAGAACATTATAACTTCATTATTTGTAAGCCCCAAACCCTAAGTCCGATTCTAGGGTTAGGGTAGGTGTTTTTCCAGCAACTTAGAGGTTCCGAATCACTCCATAAACATCTTTTAATGGTTTGTTTATTGATTCAATCTTATGTTATGTCTTCAATTATCATTATTGTTGATTGCTCTTCATTAATTATGCTTTGCTAAATCACCTTGTGTCTACTTATGATTGTGTGAAACTTGTGTATAACTAATTAGATCTTATTGATTTCTAGTTGATGTTTGTGTCTATCTCCATCAATTAGGGCTTGTTGATGTGTGTGTCTATCTCCATCAATTAAGGCGTGACAACTTCAATAGATCTAGTTGGTTTAGTTTATAATTCTTGCTTCCTATTGTTTCTTGTTTTGATTGAATGTTTCATCAATGTTAGGCTTAAGAAAACTGGCTAAACTCCTATATGGTAACATGCTTGAACGTCTTAAGAAACATGTAACTAATGCGTACTAGGTTATTAAGGTAGTATTTAATGCATGAGCCACTGTTTACAATCCCTATGATTGGGTGCTTTACGCATCGTTGTAGGAGGAGATAAGAGCTCATAGAATTGGGGAGATATGTACGCCACCCCATGAATTGTTAAGGAATACACCCGTCATCCACGCAAGTAATACATACACCAATTAACCGGTAAAAGATAGTTAGGGAGTAAGGAAATCTAAGTAAACACATTTGTCTCCATATAAGTTTTCACAACCACAATAGTTTAGTTATTTTATTTTTAATTGCAATTGTAGTTCTTGGGTTAGTTGACTAGCAACTAATTCCGCCCACTCTTCCAATACCCGAAATTTTACTTGCTTTCCATAAAACATAAAAATACAAAAAGAATCATCCCTCATCTCTAGACCTAGTAGATAAATTTCATCCTAACGAACACTATTCTTTGAGTTGAACGATCAATCCCCCGTACTTACCACTTTACTATACTACATCGGTCAGGTACACTGCCTGGTGGGGTTGTAAGCCTCTTGAGATCCCTTGAGAGGTAAAACCTGTTGTAAGGTCACAAACCACGCATCACACATGCTGAACAATTGATTAGATTGATCAAGTCTCAGCTTCTGAGACATCAGTCTTCTACTTGATTCTGGTATTCTTTGTTGTATGTTTTATTTTATTTCTTAGTAAAAAAAATAATAATATATATATGTATATAGTTATTGTAACTTTGTACTAACTTTCTGCAGGTTTGTTGTAAAATAACTCTGTTGATGGTTATCAACTCACCAGATGTGACTTGTGTCCATCAAAGAGTTGGCTAGTCCAAAGGGTACAGCTTTGGTAAAGACACATCAAATCTGTTGATAGCTGTAATGGTTTGCTCGAAACCTTAGGGTACTCAACTCACCCATGCTTCATTGCTGAGAGCTGAAATGGTCATCAATTCACCATGGATCTTATTCATTGAAAATCCAAAGAATTGACTAGCCCATAAGTGTATGGCTTGTGGTAAAGGCAGTGGAAATCCATATTGGTTTTCAATTCACCAAGGAAGTTTCCTTTAAGAATTGGCTAGTCCTGAGCAAACGACTACAGGTAAAGACTACTCAAATCCGTTTATAGTTGATGATCTACTAAAAATCATATGGTTCTCAGTGTACCATAGTTTTCGAACTTAAACATTTGGCTACTCCAGTAGTGATGGCTATTGGTAAAGAGACATCAAATCCATTATTTTCAATGATTCACCTCTCACAAGAGTTAACACACCTGGATGTGATGAGAATACTATGAAACTGTTGTGTTTTGATGTACCTTATGACATTTGTTGCTGCAAAGATCTGATGTTTCAAGTTTGCCAGTCATAGAGATGTGGATTTTTTTTTGATTCTTTGCTGCTGATGTTCGAAGTCAATCCGCTTATTCTGAAGTATTAAAGATCTATCAAGAATCTTGAACTTAACCATGTCAAATTCAAGATTAGGGGAGGATTGTTGGGAATTATGCTAAGTGAGAATTCTGCTGATGAATTCTGCTGATGGAATCTGCTGAAGAGCTGGATTCTGCTGAAGATATGTTTCTGCGGAAGTATAATTTCTGCGTATTGTGTTTCTACGGATATAGATAAACCGCGTATTTTGTAATTTAGTTAGGATATGCATGAGGTTTATTAGGAGATGATAATGCATATCTTCTATAGTTTATAGAATATGCGTTTCTTGTGAAACGGTTTAGGGTTAGGGTTCCTTGTCTATAAAAGGAACACATTATTATGTTCTATGTACGCTTTTGAAAAACATTATTAGTTGATATTAAACGATCCATAGAGGATCAAAACGTTCTTAGTATTCTGTGTTCTTGCTTGTATTTGTTTCCGCTTTAGAATACAAGTATTGGAGGCTTTCTATTAGAGTGTTTGTGATTACATAAACATTGCTAACGATTCACGAGTGCTCAAAGATCTATCAAGGTCTTAGATTCAACACACACCAACTCACTACAAACACACCCACTTTTCTCTATCTATCAAAAAATCAGTGATAGGACAACACCAAACACACACTAAAATGTAAGGTCAAGATCAACTTTAAACAAATACAAATATCTACAAACAAACACAAGTAGAACATTCTAGATTTGAATACATTTTGGTGTGTGTTTGGTGTTGTCCTTTTATAGATCTATTCAGCTTCAACGAAGATATAGAAAGAGTGGACTGTTTTTTACTCTTCCAAGATACCAAACAACGATTAAAAAGGACACAATAACCAGAAAATAGATCTTCTAGTCATTTTGCATTTAGCCTAATCTGAATCTGCATATGCAGAAATATACATATGTTTTGATTTTGTAAACTCAACACCAGAACTTGAATCCAACTTGAAGTACCTCAAAACTCTTAGAGCGACCTCAAAATGACAATGCATGTGTTGGCTCAGGCAATGCACAAAATAAGCAATATCTGGTCTTTTCATGCACAAGTAAATAAGCTTCCCAAAATTTTTTTGATACTAAGTTATATCTTAAGATACTTATCATCATCATCATATTCTTTATGAGCAGGTTCACTATTTTCGGGCATAGGAGTAGAAATAGGTTTGCATGCCAAAAGCCCAAAATAATACAAAAGTTCAACACAATATGTCCTTTGTGACAAACACAAACCACGAGACTAAGTTTTTAAAACCTCTATTCTCATAAAATATTTTAGCTCACCCAAATATGGCTGATGCAAGTCTGCAACATTCATATTATCAAATAATATTACAGCAAGACAAAAGGCATATGGAAGAACAAATAGTGAATAGTGATTATCAGACAAGTGTACATAAATAATAAACCAACAACAACCAACGCATCATCAAATAACATAATAAGAAACTAAAAATACAATAAAACCACGAGTTACATTGGATCTAAACTCTTTAGTTTGTTTCACTCAGATTCAAGCAAAATGTAAGGCTAAGATCACCTCCAACCAAACACAAATATCCACAAACAAACACAAGTACCCATCGGGCAAAAAACTAAAAACAATTATCTTGTCTTTGTATACATAAACAATTATCCACAAGCTAACATACATATATCGCCTAACAAAGTGTACTTAAACTCCGTGAATTAGTCGACCAACAAAGCCGAAAGTTAATCTTTCAACAGTAAGTATCAACATATGGTCAAGAATTTAAAACCCTAAAATTATGCGAGCATAAAAATGCTAGCAAATTTTTTCGGATATGAAACCCCTTGAAACTTAACTTCGACATCAAAACTTGAATCTTACCACAAAAATGAAGTGAAACCATAACAAATCTTGGTATAAATCAGTATCAGCACTAAAAGAATAAACTTTGGATTAGACCACAGATTTGGATACCAAAAAAGACCAGATTCGTACAAAAATTTTGACTAGAAAATATGAAGAATGTTTTGGACTTTTTGGACTGATAAAACATACGAATAAACATAAACACCAACTGATAAAACAACCTAAAACTAATAACCTGGCTCTGATATCAATTGTTGGATTGTATATTTCTATATAGTTTAGCCGAGTGGCCGATTGGTAACCTGCCAAACACACCCATGGTGGTGGTGTAGAGAGATAGAGACTAGAGTGAAGGAAGAGAGGGTGGTGATGAAGGATAATATTATTATGAAAACACACACCTCACAAGTGAAACTTGTGAGGGTATTTATACTAGTACATAACATAAGGTTGTGATACGTACCTTACCACGACTAGCCATCCTCTCGCAACTATACAAGTGTTGCGAGGGTGCTTGGTATCACCATGTTCCAACATATTACAACGTTCCCTAATCAAGTTTACATGGAAGACCCTATATTATGATTTACACTTTTTTTGTTCCAACAAAGTTTTTAGGGGTGGACAGTTATCTAAGCGGGTCTTTGCCTTTCATATATATATATATNTCGCCTTTTATTTTTTATTATTGAGGCAATATAGATTTTTTTGTTAATTTAATTGTTGGTTTTTGGTGTCAGTTCGACGAAGTGGGTCAAATCTTAGGCGACCAAACCGAGATAATGAGGAGTATGAAAGGAGCGACCTAACTATTGATGGAGATGTGAAGACGAACAAGGTATTGTGTGTATTAGTTGGTATTTTTTATTGCTTCTAAAAAACATACTTTTTAATTCATGGGTAGTGTGTGAGTTGACTTATGTATATTATTATTTTTATCAGACTTATGTGTATTAGCTACTTAGTAAACTTATGTGTACTAGTTGATTAGATATATTAGGTGAAATAAACTTATGTGTAGGGTTATGTGTATTAGTTTCATATGGCTATTTTGAAATAAGCTATTTGTTGATTATGTGTATTAGTTGAAGTAAGATATTGTGTATTGGTTATTAGGTGATTTGAAATAAGCTACTTATAGTTGTTTTTAAATAAGCTATTAGGTGATTATGTGTATGTAGCTACTTAGATATAAATGTGTATTAGCTCTACTTATAGGCTATAAGGTGATTATGTGTATTAGCTACTTATGCGTGTATTAGCTACTTATGCGATACTTATAGTTGTTTTGTCTATTAGCTACTTATAGTTGTTTTTAAATAAGATATAAGGTGATTATGTGTATTAGCTACTTATAGTTGTTTTGAAATAAGCAATTAGGTGATTATGCGTATTAGGTTCATATGGTTGTTTTGAAATATGATGTTAGTTGATTATGTGTACTTGTTGATTATGTGTATTAGGTGAAATAAACTTATGTGTATTAGTTGATAATGATTCATGTGTATTAGTTGATTATGGTTCATTTGCATCAGTTGCATTCTGGTCGGGTTATCGGGTTTATCGGGTCGGGTTAAGTCGGGTTATGAGTTTTTAAAAAGTGACCCGCAACCCGACCCGACAAGAAATTGGGTTATCGGGTTCAGGTGTTTATCAAGTCGGGTTAAGTCGGGTTGGGTGATTCGAGTTGTTAGGTTATAAGATAAATCACTATATGTTTACTCTTCTAGGCAACCAAGGAAACCAGTTTATATATCATCCGATTAAAAAATGCAGAACCTTTTTATTCGGTCTCCTACAATAAATAATTTTAGGCTGAAACTCTACTCAGAAAAACACTTCGCCTCTTTTATATACATCTTAGGAACAAAATTGATGATATTTTAATAATTTTCTGTTAAAACACCAAATAATAAGAAAGACTCGATCACTTAGGCAAGCAAAGCCAGCTAAAAAAGAACTAGAAAGTTACCAGCCATGCAATCATTATATCATCATCATTTTTAAATAAAACCTCCAGTTGGGGTATGAATGGTGCGAATTTTTTAAATCCTCTCCAAGATGGTTCACCAATGTCTAACAGAACAACATTAATAAAATATAGGGACTAAGCACCTGGAAAAATAGCACAACTAAAAGAAGAAGAGACAAGTTTATGTTATCTAAATGATATATGATTTTTAAATCAAACCTCATAAATCACAGCCCTGCCACTACTTGGTTTTGTAATCAACTTCTACATTACAGTAATGGCTGTATTAATGTTAAAAGAAAAGAAATGTTGTATTATATCCAATGTTTCATATCTATGACAAGTGCAACATTAACACTGAAGCAATTTTTTAAGGATAAAATTTTCTATTGTTACTTCAACCTTACTTTAAGATTTATCTAATTATCTTGAACCTTATTACTATACTATGTAGGGAAGCAAGACGTTGCAAGTCTTAGCACCATACTTCTATATGCGACTTACTCGCCAACCATAATCTATGGAATCAATATCACTCCCTGGAGGGCATTCAACTGACACAAAGTTGTTGTAAGTTGCTATGTCTATTGTTTACTTAATCCTTATTTTTCAAGTAGTAGGTTGGACCAATATTGGTTTAAATAGACCAAATCGGGTTTCTCAAGAAGAATTATTTTTTTATATCCAGTATGTGAATGGTGATTATAAAAGGATAAATAAGACAGTTAATAGAATAGTGTTGTTTAGTGTGCGACCAACCCATTTTGACCCAGGCATGACAATGTTATGTAAGACATTGTGTTTCTGTTGTTTGTAAACTTTAGCCAACTGGATTCTCCTGCTACCAGAATAGCTTATTATTTTGTTTAATTTCTGTTGCTAATCATGTGACTGATGATTTTACAGCTTCTTTAACACATCTCTGATTATACACGCTCAGTGATTGCATATAACATGACTCATGAGCTTTAACACTTTCTTCATGGTTTTTAAGCTAATTCTACCTGAGAACTATTCTAATTATGTTTTATCTTTATACCACGTTAAAATAGTTTGTATTGTGAAAGCATGTTTGTTATGTATTATAATTAATTTGCTAACAGCTTCCTGCTGCATTTTATCATGTATATAAGATACTTGTTTAGACTTGGTATGTGATGCGATATAACTTTTCAATATCATGTGATAAGGTGTTAATAACACTTGAGTGTTTTTGTATTACTCTTGCTAGCATTTGAAAAATATTTAAGTTGTTAATTGATCATGTATTTGTCTTAGGTTTGAGTCGAGTCCATTTGGGTTTCTGATAGAATTTGAAGGTATGCATAAACTACTAATTTGATTTAGGTGCCACGTGAAATTATTATGATACAATGAGAATGCATAAGGTTTAACACAAGGCTTGTGCTTTATGGATTTTATTTGCAATTATATGCAAACAACTACGGTCTGTAATTTAATGCTAGGGTCTCTTTCAACAACTTGTGAATAATTTTACTTTTACCTCATAAATCTACAGGCTTGATCATTGTTGGTAGAACTTAAAGTACAAAGAAAGATGGCTGTCATAAACATAAATGACTCAAGACCCGATAAGGACATTGTTAATGGTGGAATACGAGACTTAACTGAAATGATCTTTTTAAACTACATCATGCATTGGATATTTGCTACATTTGGTGGAGAGTGGAGACTATGATCAAGAATCAAGAACTTTATATAAGTTGTAACTTGTGTAATTCAATCTACTTCAACAATAGCATTTGTTCTTATGTACAGTATATTTATATATCAGGTTAACATGATCATTTGATTAATGTAAAATATGCTCAAAACATACACTAAAAATACGGAGTAGTTTTGAAAAATTAGAAAAACTGACATGAAAGACCGATGTAAATGAATGATGATATATATGACGAGAAACTAAAGACTGCTTTTCAACATTGATTGTAGTAATTATGTTGTACATTTTCAAATGCAAAGCTAATTATATACCGTATATTCACTCCAATCGAAAATAAACTAAGATGGTGTTTGTTTAAGCTTATTTATAGGCTTATAAACTTATCTCTCAACTTATATTTTATAGGCTCAAGTTTTTCGTTTTATTTAAAACTTGTGGCCTTATACAATTTTTTTATGTGATAATAAATTTGTATGAGCCAATAAATTTCAAATAAGCCAAAAGAACTTAAGCTTATAAATCATAAGCTAAAAACGTATAAGGTCATAAGCCCATAAATAAACAGCCTTTAAAACTGCCCGTGTATTACACGGGTCTTAAGCTAGTGGAATAA
>LBNU01010816.1:4961-17276 GCA_014162995.1 Artemisia annua | reverse complement strand
TTTTTTTTTTTTTTTTTTTTTTTTTTTTTTTTTTTTTTTTTTTTTTTTTTTTTTTTTTTTTTTTTTTTTTTTTTTTCTTCTTCTTCTTCTTCTTGATGGTTAATGGACGCAGACTATGTAATGATTGTTGTAGGGTAAAAGTGATTCAACAATGACAACACTTTTGAATGTTGATGCAAATAATGTTATCTTGGTGAGACATTTTTATACAATGGTACATTTCATATTGTAGGATAAAAGTGATTTTTATGGTAACAATACATTGGTAAAAACATTTTTTTTTATTTTATTATTTTTTTTACACATCTTATCCAATAAAAACACACAACGTGGCATTCCATCACTGTTTGATTCCTCATAAACCCTCCATTTTCACTCCAAGAAAACAAAACCCTTTTCGTTTTATTAACAAACAATTAAAACCCATTTCTTAATTTTATAAAAACATCAAGAAACCCACTTATTTGTAAGTACTTTGATTAAAGTTTACATTTTTACGAAAGTTTAGGTGAAAATGGATGAGGTGCTGCTGAGTTTCATGAAGATGAGTTTACAAAGCTCATTCTTTCGTAGTCTCTTGATCATATTCTAGATGAAGATGTCTACAAGAATAAGGTCTTTTTTTTTGAGCTTTTTTTGTTGTAGTTTTAGCATTTGATTAATATATTTTTTTTAGGTCTGTTTATTGTGAGTTGGGTGTTTGGGGTTATTGTTTTTCTGTTTAGTTTTAAGTTAATAAGCTGTTTGGATATGCTTATACGATATGGAAAAGCATAGCAAGTTTTGTTGTAAAGTATAAGGTTTATTTTGGATATTTGTGAAGAGGGTAGCAAGTTTTGGGATATTTATGAAGAGCATAGCAAGTTTTGTTGTGAAATATAAGGTTTATTTTGGATATTTTTTTTGGGTAAAAGGGACGAAACCCCGGCAAATATATTAGAACACAAAAACTATACAATGAGAACTAACTATGGACATGCCCATATTAGTTATTATACCATGACATTCCCAAAACATGCTTCGGGAACATCAAAAGAAACGATAAAAATCTAATATGTCTAGCCTTATTACAAAACAAAATACCACTAGCAAGAAAAGAAAACCAACATATGACAATGTTCTTCGTCTTCAAATCCGGATACATATCAATAGAGCATAAAACCATCTGTGACATGGATAAAACCAGACACCTGCTTCAGAAGATATTTATCCAAAACCATTAACCCACAGTATTCTTCCATGGTACAAATTTCACTCTACCTTTACCATTCACCTGTTTAACATGAAATTCCCATAATTTTGCAGCATCAAAGACATGGGTGGAAGCTTTTAAAGTTAACCCCATAATCCTTAATCTCATCACGTCTCTAATTAGACTACACAAATCATCAACAGAACTGGATTTTCCTTGAAAGATCCTAAGATTCCTTTCTTGCCATAAGTAATAAACACAAGCACCGATCAATAATCTTTGAAGAATACTCCAAATAGTTTTATTTACAGGCCTGTTAACCATAAACTGAATCAACGCCTGCAGATTATTAGGGGCAAAATCTAATCCGACTAAACACTTCATTCTAGACCAAATCTCTTTCGGGAAATCACATTCAAAGAACAAGTGAGGATGGCTATCAGGAATCAACTTACAAAAAGGGCAAACCATATCATCATTATCGAGCCACCGTCCCAAATTATCCTGAGTTTTTAAACGCCCTTGAATAGCAAGCCACAACATGAAGGAGTGTCTAGGAACACATTGACTGAACCAAACAAGATTCGCCCACAGGACCACATCATTACAACTTCTAATATCCTGCCAAACCTTGGAAACACTAAAATCAAAAAGCCTACTTGATTTAGAGCGCCACTTAACTTCATCCTTTTTACCATCAATCAACACAGGAGGAGGAATAGCATCAAGACCGTCAAAAATTTCAGATAATTCAGTTGGCCAATTCCAACCTCCCGTACCAATCACATCGGCCAATTTACAATCCAAAGAGAGACCCGCACTAGCAATCTGTCTTTTAGAGATAAAATTTCTAAGTGGGCAAATAGCATGCCAATTGTCAAACCAAAGTGAAGTACTGAGACCGTCACCAATCTTGTGGACAATATGATCTCTAAACGCCCAACGATGCCTAAGGATATTTTTCCAGCCCCAACACGCACCATCTTTTTCAGGAATATCCCAAAAGTGTCTACCTTTAAGCTTATAGGTATATATCCATTTCACCCATAAAGATTCCTTACGGGTGATAATATTCCATACATGCCTAGACATAAGGGCAACGTTCCATGATTCAAGCGACCTAATACCTAAACCTCCTTCCACTTTAGGCTTACAAACAGCTTCCCAATTAACTTTGGCTTTCCCTCTTTTAAATTCACCAAAATTCCACAAAAAGTCTCTCATCAGCCTTTCAACATCTTTTGAAATACCAACAGGCAAAATAAAAACAGATGCCCAAAAAACCTGCATCGAACTCACCACAGATAATATAAGCTGAAGTCTTCCCGCGAAAGATAGCGTCTTATTCTTCCAATCTGCAACCCTTTTCCTAACTTTTTCAATAAGAGGTTGGCAATCTTTAATGTATAACCTTTTAGAAATTAATGGGACACCCAAGTAACGAACCGGAAGAGAGCCAATTTGAAATGGCATAACATCCAGTATCTTCCTTCTACAAGCATCTTTCACATTGCCAAAAAACACCACACTCTTAGTAGAACTAGGAATAAGGCCAGAAGCATTGCCAAATTCGTCTAACGCCTTCTTCAGAACTGCCACCGACTTACTATCACCATGACAGAACAATAGAACATCATCGGCAAAACAAATATGAGTGAGCTTGAGGTCTTTGCATTGCCAGCGATACTTAAAAGAGGGGTTTTGCAAAATCTATCTTTTAATCATCAAGTTGAATACCTTCATTACAAGAGTAAAAATGTACGGCGACATAGGGTCGCCCTGCCTAAGACCTCTCCTACCCTTAAAAAATCCCTTCAAATCCCCATTAACATTAACAGAAAATGACGTAGAAGTGATACAGCCCATTATCCAACCAATCATCATCTTGTGAAAACCAAAACCCTTCAAACAGTCTTCCAAGAAACACCATTCAACAGAATCATACGCTTTTTGAATGTCAATTTTAAACGCACATTTACCAAAACCTCTATTCCGGTGATATCCTCTCATTAACTCTTGGGAAAGAAGGATATTATCACTAATTTGCCTAGAGGGGATAAACGCACTTTGGTTTTCATCAACTAAATCACCCAAGTAATTCTTTAACCTATTCGTTTTGACTTTGCTAATGCATTTGTACACAACGTTACAACATGAAATAGGACGAAAGTCTGCTACAGTTCTAGGAGTAGAAATTTTAGGAACAAGAGAGATAATAGTAGCGTTTACCTCTTTAAGAAGCTTGCCATTAATAAAGTAGTCCTTAACAGCTTTGCATACCTCAGTACCAATAACGCCCCAAGATGCTTTGAAAAACTGAGCCGAATAACCATCTGGTCCCGGCGCCTTATTTCCATCAATTTCAAAAATAGCTCTCTTAATTTCATCATCACCATAAACAAAGCATCAGCATCAGGGAGTCTTTTTTTTCAAATAAATTATCACTATCCTCCATGGGAAATACTTTGGACTGCTTGCCCAAAACATTTTGAAAATGGCGCACAAACCGCTCACCAACACATTGCCCATAAAAAACATTCCCCTGCATATCTTCAACAACAGAGATCCTACTCCTATTTTGGATATTTATAAAGAGGGTGTTTGGGATTATTTTTATTAAAGTGCTTATCTACTTATTCTTAAAGCAGATGATCATTTTTAAGGTTTAGATGAAACTTGTTATATGCTAATACTTCAAAGTAAAAGAATTACTATGCCTTATGGAAGTATAAACCAGTTTGCCAAACATCCCCTAAGTTATGTAGAGATCATTCATGTTTTTAAAGCTATTAGGGTGCGTTTGGTTCGCAGTATGTTTTGAAAGGAATTGTAATCTGTCAAAGAATTTGTAATTTGAATGAATTGTAATTCATAGAGTTGGAACGTTTTGTAATTGTAATGTGTTTGAATTGTAATTGATGTATTCTGTCACTTTGTTTGGTTGGATCTCAACGTAATTGTAATTCAAAAAAGAAAAAAAACTTAATAATAGTAATAATAATAATAACAATAATAAATAAATAAATAAATAAATAAATAATAAATATTAACAAGAAATAATAATATTAATATTAATATTTATAATAAATTATTATTATTATTATTATTATTATTATTATTATTATTAAAATAATAAAAATATTATTATTATTATTATTATAATAATAATAAAAAAAATATTATTATTATTATATTAATAATAATAATTTATTAATTAATTATTATTTTACTATTATTATTATTATTAGAATAATAAAAATAATAATAAATATTAATATAAATATTATTATAATTATTATATAAGTATAATAAAAATAATAAATATATTATTATTATTATTATTATTATTATTATTATTATTATTATTATTATTATTATTATTATTATTATTATTATATTTTTATTACTATTATTATATTATTATTATAATAAATATTTATATTATTATAATAATTAATATTATATGATTATTATTATATTATTATTATATAAATATTGTTATAATAAATAGTATTATTATATAAATATTATTATAATAAATATTACTACGTATTATTTTAATATTTATTATTATTATTCGTATTATTATTATTATTATTATTATTATTATTATTATTATTATTATTATAAATATTTATTGTTATTATAATAATTATTATTATTATATGATTATTATTATATTACTTTATTATTATTATTATATAAATATTATTATTTGAATATTTATATAATAATAGTAATAATAATAATAATAATAATAATAATAATAATAATAATAATAATAATAATAATAATAATAATAATAATAATAATAATAATAATAATAATAATAATAATAATAATTCTGAATTACAACGTAATTCAAAACTTTCCATCCAACATCCTATGTAATCTGAATTACCTCCTTTGATGTAATTGCAATGGCTGAATTACAATTACAACGCAAACCAAACAGCCTACGTAATGTAATCTGAATTACAATTTCCTCCATTATGCGAAACAAACAGCGTACGTAATGTAATCAAATTACAATTACATCCAGTTACGCCAGATTACGGTGAACCAAACGGCCCCTTAATGTGTCGAAGAAACTTTTCAGATGCTAATACTTTAAACTAGATAAGTCTTAAAATATGGAAGTAAGAATGAGTTAAAAGTAAGAATTGCCAAACGCCCCTTAAAATATCAATGTTTTGTTAAGTCAAAATTTGACCCATTTGACCTTGATGTCAACGTTACCACCCTTTTCATTTGGACTGGAAAAAGCGAAAACATAAACATGTTAGACTGTTTCACAGTTAAAAACAAAATGGTTCAGCAGTTAATATGTTTTTATCTCGTTGCCCAATTTGATCATTGTTTTGTATTAGTTGTATAAATGCACTTTTCCATTTAGATAATCATATCTTCATTACATGAATATTTATGATGATTTGATGCATTGTTTATAGGTGGCGAACATACCCCTTATTTTTGGGTCAGAAGAACAATATTTTGGCTCATTTTCTTATCCTTTGCTAGAGGAAACACGATGTGAGCTGGCTTCTTCCATGGAGATCATTTATAGAGCTCCGTTTGCTGATATTTTATCTATTAACGAGTCCAAAAGTGGTGAAAACATGCTGTATGATGTTACTGTTGGTTCTTGGAAAAATCAATCTAGTGAACGTGGCAAAGATGATTCCATACGATATCTGACGATCTGCTTATTTTAGTAGATGGGAAGCCCGAAACCATCTCTGATTTGCAGCGCTTGGGAAGAACTTGGGCTTTTGTGGTGGTTAAAAATAATGAAGATGATAGTACATCTATGAAAGTTAAAGCGTCAAAACCAATTGAATTCTAAGACGGGATGTATGTAGTTTTTGTGTTCAATTTAGCAACGCTGAAGCGAATATGGAATTCATTACACATGCATAGAAATCTTAATATCATCAAAGAGATTCTTTACTCTGACTCTAAGGTGAGAAATTGGTTAAACCTATTTGTTTAGTGACAGATGATAATATCGTTTATTAATTATGGACATGTTATTGTTTACAGGTTAAGGAGAAGTGTAGTATCTGTTCTTTTTTTTTNTTAAGGAGAAGTGCAGTATCTGTTCTTTTGTTTATGATAATATGGTATCTCAAAAACTTGATCCACATCTTTTGCTTAATCTGAATGAATCCCAGAGGACAGCCGTTATGACAGTGCTTTGTAAAACGCAATGCTGTCATGCTTCACCTGTGGAACAAATATGGGGACCACCTGGAACGGGGAAAACAATGACAGTTAGTGTTTTGCTTTTCAACCTTTTTCAAATGAAGCAAAGGACTCTTACATGTGCTCCAACGAACGTGGCTGTAGTACAGTTAGCCTCACGTGTGCAAAGCTTGGTAAGAGATTCATTAGAAACTACAACCGCAAGTGGTGAATATTTTTGTTCAGTTGGAGATTTGCTCTTGTTTGGCTCCAAGGAGATATTGAAAGTTAGTACTAACATTGAAGATATCTATCTCGAGCATCGGGTAAAGATGCTTGAAGAATGCCTAGGGCCAGTGACTGGTTGGAAGGATTGCATAAGATCTATGATTGATTTATTGGAAAATTGTGTTTCTGAATATTATACTTTTATAGAAAATGAGAATAAAGGTAAAAGAAAAATATTGAAGCTCAAATCATTCGTTGAGTTTGTGCAAGAACGATTTACTTCTTTTGCACCGCCGCTCAGAAGGTGCATTGTTACATTTTGTACTCATGTCTCGAGAAGTTTCATGGGGGAATATAATTTCCAGAACATGATTTCTCTTTTGGAAAGTTTGAATTCCTTGGAATATTTGTTGTTTCACAAGAATCTCGTTTCTGAAGAACTTGAAGACCTTAATAATTCTAGACCATTGCAGGATTATTTTGTTATGTCATGTATATCTTTGCTAAGAACTCTGCAAATATCTCTTGAAGGACTCGCTCTTCCATGCTTTTCAAACAAATATGTTATAAAACAATTTTGTTTTGAAAGAGCTTCTGTTATATTTTGCACAGCTTCAAGTTCCTACAAGTTGCATGCTGTTAATAAGGAGCCTTTAAATATAGTGGTCATAGATGAAGCTGCACAATTGAAAGAGGCTGAGTCCACCATTCCCCTTCAACTTCCAGGAATGAAACATGCTATTCTCGTTGGAGATGAGCGCCAGTTACCTGCAATGGTTAATAGCAACGTAAGTCTATACTTATCTCTATACATTCAGATATTGTTTTAATTTCAGGTTTAAGCTCTAACTTGATAGACTAAATGTTTGACAGGTTTGTATTGAATGTGGCTTTGGAAGAAGCATATTTGACAGATTAAGTTGTTTGGGTCATTCTAAGCATCTTCTCAATGTTCAATACAGAATGCATCCTTCCATCAGTTTCTTCCCAAATTTGAAGTTTTATCAAAATCAAATCCTAAATGCTCAAAATGTGTTATCCAAGAATTATGAAAATAGGTATCTTTCTGGACCAATGTTTGGTTCCTATTCATTTATAAATGTCGTTGGTGGAAGAGATGAAAAAGACGATTATGGAAGAAGCCGAAGAAATATGGTTGAGGTGGCTATTGTTCTTAAGGTTGTACAAAATATCTATAGAGGTGTGTATAGTGGTTGTCATCTCAAATTTTGTTTATGCTTGTTTCTGTTAGTTCCTTTATCATTTTAAGTCTAAAGTAGTTAAATGTATTGACCTAAGTTTAACATCTTCTTTCACTTTTATAGCTTGGCAGGACTTAAAGAACAAGATTACTATTGGTGTTATATCTCCGTATGTTTCCCAAGTTGTTGCGATTCAACAAAAACTTGCTCACAAGTATGAGAACCTTGATGGATTTTCAGTAAAGGTTAAATCAATTGACGGGTTTCAAGATGGCGAAGAAGATATTATTATCGTATCAACTGTAAGATCGAATAGTCATGGGTCTGTTGGCTTTATATCTAGTCTTCAAAGGACTAATGTTGCCTTGACAAGAGCACGGTATGCAATCCTCTTACTTTCTCAACAGTTGATCTTTATAGATACTTTGTTTTTGTCAAAAGTAAAATATTGTCTCCCATTTTGTTTGTAGGCATTGTCTTTGGATAATAGGAAATGAAAGAACCCTGGCTGATAGCGACTCTATATGGAAAGAATTAGTCTCTGATGCAAGAAATCGCCATTGTTTGTTTGACGCTGATGCTGATGAATGCTTGAAGATGACTATTCTTAAAGCAAAAAAGGNGAAGCTGCACAATTGAAAGAGGCTGAGTCCACCATTCCCCTTCAACTTCCAGGAATGAAACATGCTATTCTCGTTGGAGATGAGCGCCAGTTACCTGCAATGGTTAATAGCAACGTAAGTCTATACTTATCTCTATACATTCAGATATTGTTTTAATTTCAGGTTTAAGCTCTAACTTGATAGACTAAATGTTTGACAGGTTTGTAGTGAATGTGGCTTTGGAAGAAGCATATTTGACAGATTAAGTTGTTTGGGTCATTCTAAGCATCTTCTCAATGTTCAATACAGAATGCATCCTTCCATCAGTTTCTTCCCAAATTTGAAGTTTTATCAAAATCAAATCCTAAATGCTCAAAATGTGTTATCCAAGAATTATGAAAATAGGTATCTTTCTGGACCAATGTTTGGTTCCTATTCATTTATAAATGTCGTTGGTGGAAGAGATGAAAAAGATGATTATGGAAGAAGCCGAAGAAATATGGTTGAGGTGGCTATTGTTCTTAAGGTTGTACAAAATATCTATAGAGTTGTGTATAGTGGTTGTCATCTCAAATTTTGTTTATGCTTGTTTCTGTTAGTTCCTTTATCATTTTAAGTCTAAAGTAGTTAAATGTATTAACCTAAGTTTAACATCTTCTTTCACTTTTATAGCTTGGCAGGACTTAAAGAACAAGATTACTATTGGTGTTATATCTCCGTATGTTTCCCAAGTTGCGATTCAACAAAAACTTGCTCACAAGTATGAGAACCTTGATGGATTTTCAGTAAAGGTTAAATCAATTGATGGGTTTCAAGGTGGCGAACAAGATATTATTATCGTATCAACTGTAAGATCGAATAGTCATGGGTTGTTGGCTTTATATCTAGTCTTCAAAGGACTAATGTTGCCTTGACAAGAGCACGGTATGCAATCCTCTTACTTTCTCAACAGTTGATCTTTATAGATACTTTGTTTTTGTCAAAAGTAAAATATTGTCTCCCATTTTTTTTAGGCATTGTCTTTGGATAATAGGAAATGATATAACCCTGGCTGATAGCGACTCTATATGGAAAGAATTAGTCTCTTATGCAAGATATCACCATTGTTTGTTTGACGCTGATGCTGATGAATGCTTGAAGATGACGATTCTTAAAGCAAAGAAGGAGTTAGAACAACTTGATGACTTGGTTAACGGGAGTAGTGTACTATTTAAACATGCAAAATGGAAGGTATGTGAGTAAAAACTAAATACTGAGAAATTATAAGATTCTATTAGTCGACTGTTTAATGTAGTCATAGGCCTGTTTAGTATTATTTGTAATGAGGCCTAATAGAGCCCACTCTCTAGAATAATCCTTGTAATCTATATATTGATTAGTGATTGATAATGATAAGCTAGGCAAGGGATAATCACCTTCAAACATGGTATCAGAGCCAATAAAATATACCGATCCTTTCCCTTTTCCCTCCAAAACTTTCGGATCTCATCTCCTTCCCCTCCCCAACATTCTGCCGCCCCAATATCAACACCACAACACCCTAATCGGCATTAATGGCCGGCGATGACAGCACCCCACCACCCCCTCCACCACCAAACGCCGAGAAACTCATCCCCTTTAGCATCTCAAACAAGGTACCTCTAAAGCTAGACCTTGAAAAACACAACTTTAATTCATGGAGCTCCTTCTTCAAGATTCATCTTGGAAGTTTAGGACTTAAATCCCACATTGAAGAAAAGGCATCTTCCAGCACTCCCGACCCAGAATGGTGTAAACTTGATGATCTCATCAAGATGTGGATCCTTGGATCTCTATGTGATTCATTGCAAGAACAAGTTGTCTCAACCCCGGGTTTTGCTAAAGACTTATGGGACACTCTAGAAAACTTGTTTCATGACAACAAGGACGCTAGGGCAATCAATCTTGACAATGAATTACGCTCCATCAAGATTGGTAACATGACCATCAACGCATATTGCACCAAAATTAAATCAATGGCGGATAGACTCAAGAATCTTGGCGCTCCCGTAAGTGACAAAAACCTAGTTATGTATACAGTTAATGCCTTGATTCTCACTTTGCTACCATTGTCAAGATTATTCACCATCGCGAGCCTCTACCATCCTTTGAAACGGCGCGCACCATGTTGTTTCTTTATGAGTCGAACCAAAGTGAGGAAGCCGAGAATACCCCCACCATTGATTCCACTACATCCTCACCTACTGTTCTCATGGCCACCAAATCGGAACCCAAAGGTAACCTCATCACTCAATCTTCTAAATCCCAAAGCATGCCTCACTTATGTAACCATTTTAATAGAGGCAATTGCAAGTTTGGTGATCGATGTAAATTCATACACGATCACCGTAATAGATCCGGTTTGGCTATCCAAAAATCCGTTGCCACATCCTCCCATAACCCTCGACACCCTCCTGCCTCCCATCCACAGGCCATCTCCTGGACACCCCCTGGTTACTACCTGGCCCGCCAAACACAACCCATCTACCAGCCCACCACTCCACTTCAACCAGCCCATCAACACTCACAAGCGACCAGCCCACTGGTCTTTGCTGCCACACAGAAGCCTACACCCAACCATCCCCAAGCCCAATACCCGGCCCAACAGCACCTTCCCCTTTACGCCTGATGAGACGAAAAGTGTTACGCTTTTAAGGGGTCATTTAAGCCTTAATTCGTATAAATGTGATCAAATATTGCTCTAAATCGTTCCTTTTGTCAATTTAGGTACTTTTGAGAAGAATTCTGGAAAACATGCATATTTGGACGTTTTTGGAGCATAAAAGTGAAGAAAACAACAAAGTCTCAAAAGAAGCTGGAATTACTACCTGACGGCGTCAGAGTCACAAGGTGACGCCGTCAGCAAACATTGACAAAGGAGTGGAAACCAATTTTCAAATGACGGGCCAGAAAGAATTTGGAGATTTGCACCGGACGCCGTCAGGTGTTATTGGTGGTAGGCCGTCAGGTTATGTTTTAAAGAGTGACGGCCCAGAAGGCAACAAAGGGTGGAGCAGTTTGTCAAAGAAAGTGGATCTAGGCCATCCGAGAAACCTTATGGCGGCGGGCTGACGGCGTCAGACCCTATAACCTGACGCCGTCAGAGTGTAAAAGTCTATATATAGCTTTCAATTTTTCATTCATTAGGGTGGAACTTTGTGGAGAACTTTTAGCACCAAACCCTAGACGAATTTTATGTACTTTTTAGGGTTTCCAACCCTTGGAACCCTCATGCTTAATTAAAGATAAGTCTTCACTTTAATTCAATCAATATGTCTATGTGTTGATTGATTATCTCTTTTGCTTGTCTTTGAATTAACATGTATAGCTAAATTCTCTTGTGTTTGCTTAGATCTAATGAAACCTAACTATTAATTATTGGTTAGTTGATGTGTTGTTGTTTGTTGGGATGATTGTTCCATCAATGTTAGGCTCAAAAAAACTGGCCAACCTCCTTTATGGTAACGCGCTTGAACGTCTTGGGAAACATGTAGCCAAGGCATACTAGGCTATTAAGGTAGTATTTAACGCATGAGCCACTGTTTACAATCCCTATGGTTGTGCCGTGCATGACATAGGCGGAGATAAGAGCTCATAGAATTGGAGAGATATGTATGCCACTCCATGAGTTATCAGGAATACACCCTTCATCCACACAAGTAACATACATATCAATTAACCGGTAAAAGATAGTTAGGGAGTAATGAAGTCTAAGTAAACACAACTTTTCTCCATATTGTTTTCACAACCAAATAGTTTAGATATTTTATTTTATTTGCAATTGTAGTTATTTTGGGTTAGTTGACTAGCAACTAATTCCGCCTACTCCTTCAAAACCGAGATTTTACTTGCTTTCCTAAAAAATATAAAAATACAAAAAGAATCTTCC